>JAJHUR010122559.1:1068-34357 GCA_027495735.1 Lutjanus campechanus | reverse complement strand
CAAATGTTCATCTGCAAATGCAAAAATTCACCCTTTAGAAACTTTCAAGTTTCCTAACATATGCACACCAGTTTTCAGACCACTGTTAATAATTTTTCCAACTTGGAAAACAAAATAATACACCAGGAGGACGGTGACAATTTGGTGATGCAATACGTATCACAACACAGGGGTTATGATTCAATACATTGCAATACTGTAAGCAAGGTGATATATTGCTATTTTTTTTATCTAATTTGAGGAAAACTGACATTTTACAAAGAATACACCAGGATTACAAGACATTTATGCAATCAGAACTGCAAAGATAGATAACAGCACTGCTGTGTAGCGATCAGAGATTTAAACATGAAACAAAATTCACCAATGCCACGAATCTTGAATGTATATCTACCTATCACGATATCACGCTGCAGTGTTTTGATAATCGGTGCAGTATCACAAAGCCTAATATCACAATATACAAGTGTATCAATACTTTCTGACAGCCCTAGTATAAAAAAAGTGCTGCTGTGGCCTCTCGCCTGTAGTCCTTTGCTGCATGTCATTCCCCCACTGTCCTGTCATATCTTCAAATGTCCCGTAAATTAAAGGCATAAAAGCCTCAGAATGCTGCAGTTGTGAAGAAGAACTTAAATACAAAATGTTTGCATTAGATGTCAAGCTTTCAAACACTGACTTTTAACCTCTCGAACCTTTTTTTTTTCCTCTCTCTATTTTAAATATGCCATGATTTTCATCCCACAGATTAAAGGTTATTCCTGTTAAAGCATTTCCTCAACAATTGTTTTGTTCACCTCATTCTGAATATTACAGTTTTCTCACACTTAGATCCTCAGTGTCGGCTCTAATGCATTTTTTTCTTGGTGTGGAATAAATAGCCTTTTGGTATTTCTTTGTAAATTGTTGGCAGCCGCTACTATTTAAATGTATATGGAAGTATATATTACTTGTCACAGTTTGTTGTCCTGAGAGCAATGTAAGAACCAAGTGAAACTGGAATTTGCAGATTACATGCTGTCAGCACAATAGTGCACTACATGAATGGGCATTATTACACAAGACAACAAGCGTGTCAGTCTTAACTGACACAACAATGCCTTGTTAGCTGTTATGTGAGGATTATGTTCTGTTAAATGTACTTACACTATGTCATTACACGTTCTGTTGATACACTTACTGCAACAATAAACTGGTGTTTTGGCCAAAATGTAAAATCTCATTTGCCCCCCTTGACTTCCATCCATTGAGAACGAGCTAAATTTAGCTTTCATGTACGGTGGCCCTGAGAGCTCAATATACTGCAGCTTAAGAAAACAGGCAAATACACAAAACACAAGCAAATTAAGAAACATTTTCAATTTGAGAAAACAACCAAATACTGAAACACGCAGCAAATACACAAAACACAAACGTGTTTCAAGTAGCACGACAACAGAGACTGTTTCCAGTGGACACTAAAAAGTGATGAATGCTGCTGGGACACGCTTGTTGTCACACACACAAAAAAAAATCACATTTTAGCTAATTTTCCAACACCACTTATGGATAGCCGACTTCAATAACTTCATGAGTCACATGGCAACAACAAGCGTGTCCCAGCTGTGTTCATCACTTTTTAGTTTCCGCCTGGAAACAGTTTCTGTTGTCGTCTGTGCTGCTTGAAGCAGGCCGGTTGTGTTTCATGTATCTGGTTGTGTTTTTTTGCAGCTGCAGTGGGTTTCAGTATTTGGTAATTTTCTCACATTGCAATGCTTTTCTGAACAATGTGCATATGTTGTCAAATTGATGTTGTCTTATTTTGCTTGTATTTTGTGTATTTGCATCTGTTTTTTTTTAAAGGTCAAGTGTGTACAATTTGCAGGGGTTTATTGGCAGAATATGGCAGAGAGGGTAAATAATAATAAATAATATCCAGAAGTATGTTTTCATCAAAGTGATCTGAACTGATTTTACTGCACATGCCTAACATAAAACAACGCGTGTGCTCAGACTTTAAAGCATATTTTTCCTCTGATCTCTGGAAACAAACTAACAGCTGCTGACTTCACATTTTTAACTCAGTCTAGTGGCTGTATGGCTTCAACACTCACACACACCGACCAGCTACAGCAACTTAAAAGGGTCAAAACTCCTTCATATTCATATGTGAACGATGTTAATTTAAAGGCTCACATTTGGGCTCTGTGTTATTTATTATTTCCTCGTGGCACCAGCTTGATGAACAATAACAACCAGGTTACTTCAAAAAGTATTTTATTTACTAATATTTAATACTATTGCCTTTATAAGCAGTATTGCAATGATGCTGCTGAAATAAAACTCATGAGACTGTCACGTGATGTGCAGTGTCAGACTGATGATTTATAGTCTCTTGAAGTGTAGAACTAAACTTTTTCACATGGTCACATGGTCTAGTATTTAAAAAACCAAGTAAAAATCACAATAAATCCTAATATATGGAGACTGAGACAAGGTGTTTGCAATCTGCAAGCTCACCCCTCGATGCCACTAAGTTCTTCACACTGGTCCTTTAAGTTGCAGTATGTTGAGCTCTCAGGGCCACCGTATTTATGGGCATTAACGATAAAGCAAACCGTATTTATTCCTGTTTCACCAGGTTCTTAAAGGTACTTTAAAATCAACAAACCTCAATCTCAATGTCACATGATCAAGTAGCACATTGACACATCACAGTCTGTGTTTAATCTTTTTTTTTTTCCGGTTCTACACTTGTTTCTCTCTGTTGATTAAATATTCTTCATTTTCGTCGAGGCAGTGCAAAGTGTAGCAGGTGCCAAAGAGCCTGTTAATGATTAATCTCAGTGATATTTGCAGAGTAGCTGGGCATCTTTATCAGTCAATTTTACGCCTGCAGCTGATCGATTAAAATTCCAGTGATAAGATAAGCCAGAATATATCTGGAGCACCTGAAGCTGCGTGTGTTTTCACCTTCAGTTAGAGTGTAGAGCAGCAGTCAAACTTTCACTAACATGAAGGTCCTTAGATGTTTATATTCCCAGATTTGCTGAGCATTGAAAGGGCATCTCGTCCACTTTGGCTTAAAAGTTCAGCTGCAAAGTTCATTTGAATAGAACTGTAATGATAAATTGATTATGAATTAATCAGCAGCTATTTTGATAACCAATTAACCATTTTGAGTCTTTTTTTAAAAACAAAAAATGTCCACATTCCCTGATTTCGGCTTCTCAGATGTGAGTATTTTATGCTTTCTTGACTCCTCTGTAACAATAAACTGAATATCTTTGGATTGTGGGCAAAGCCAGAAATTTAAAGACATCATCTTGAGCTTTGGAAGACAACAATCAAGATTTTTCACTATTTTCTGATATTATATGGACCAAACAAATAATCAGTTAATCAAGAAAATAATCAACAGATTGATTCATTATGAAAATAATTGTTAGTTGCAGCCCCAACGGTTCATTAAATACATAATAGAATTTAATAGAATTAACTTTCAAGCCCAGTTTTACAGACAACATGGATGAGAAGTCCTTTAAGTCCTCATAGAGAATCTGGTGTAGATGTGATGTGACTGGAAGCTGCAGAACAGCCACTAAACAGGCCTCATTGTGGGTGAAATTATCAAATGCTTTTTCCACGGTCAAGAATGAACTTTCAAGCTGAGCTGGAAAATAGATTTAGTGTCATATTTCTGCATTTGCTTGCTGTCCTTCAGTCGGTCAGTGAGTCATTATCCTGCTGTGTGTTTAAAGGGTTGTTTTCAGGATGGACTGTGTTGTAGTTATAGATTTTGTAATTTTGTCAAAGATACATGTGTCATTTGTTCAGATAGCACTCTTTCTTTCTTGTCCAAACAGACTGATCTCTTTCCAGGAGTTTCTGGCCTTTGAATCAGTTCTATGTGCCCCGGATGCCCTGTTCATAGTTGCCTTTCAGTTGTTTGACAAGACTGGCACAGGGAACATCTCATTTGGTATGTACACAGTGGTTAAAGGGATAGTTTGGATTATTTGAAGTGGGTTTGTATGAGGTTCTTATCTATAGTCAGTGTATTACCTATAGTAGAAGGTGGTCTACACAGAGAGGAGCACCAGCACAGAAGCTGAGCAATCAACTGCTGTGGACAGGGTCAGCAGAAAATGTATTTTTAGGCAAGTAAAAAATCTCAGTATTAATTTAAGAAGAAGGAAACAGCCGTTATAAAAATATTGCTCTCTTCAAAGCCACCAAACTCCTGAAACTCCTTTTAACCTGCAGAACACAACAACAGAAAACTAATTGGCAGCCATTTTGATGAAAGTAATTTTTAGATACGAAGAAAAGAAAATTCAAATATTCTCTCGCTCAAGCTTCATAAATGTGAACATTGTTTACTTTTTCTTGTCCCAACATTGTAGTGAATTGATTATTTTTTAGGGTTTTTGAATGTCAAACATTTGATGACGTGACCTTTTCTGATGGGGAACAGCTGTCAGATAAGTCAAAAATAACTCTCTCCAAAGGTACCAGACTCCTTAAGGAAAACGTTGCTGGGCCACCGCTGCCTTGATTAGTTAGTTTGTTTGTGTTATTGTGTGACTTTGGCGTTTTAAAAGATTAGTTTTGATTCACCAAAGACTCAAAATAACACAAACTAACTAACTGTGCTAACTGGAGTATTTTCTAAAATATTCTAAATATAGTAAACTAAAATACCTTTTTCTGCTGACCCTGTTCACAGCAGCACTTCTTACACTGGTCCTCCTGCTGCTTCCCTAAACTGGCGGCGTGTCAACCGCCATCTCCTGTAGGTAATTAACTGACTATGGATAAGTGCCTCATACAGCCCCACTTCAAATAAACCGAACTGTCCCTTTAATGTCAGCACACTGGTGTGGGGTTGTACGTCATGCTCAAGGAGACTAAGCATCATGTTATGTACATGCAGTGCAGTTCAAACACCATATTAGAGTAACTCTGAAGATGTTGACTTCATGCAGGTAGTGAGAGGTGTTTAAGGTGCTTTTTAATGGAAAAGCAATAGAAAACAACCATTATGGAAGGTGATGTATTTGAATGCAACATTGAACACTGAGGGTCGCAGGTACTATTCTTACAAAAGCATGCGTAGTCCATAAATGCAGCTGTAGCCGTGTCTTTTTATATATTACATATGCTAGCAGCTTGTATTCTTAAAGTCTCATCTCAGGGCAGCAGGCGAGCTGTGTGGAACATCTCATTATAACCAGCTCCATCTGACAAGAGGAGAAATGAATCCAGCGTGTCATAAACCAAGAGATGCAGCGTCTTACAAAGAAGCTGCTGCTCTGCTCTGTCTGCGCAATGGGCCTCCATAAAGGCGGCAGAAATTGAGAGCAGTGCTTATACTGAAAATTTCCTGGATGGACTCGAAACCCTCAAAATGTAAAAGGAGTGGGACTGTCAAACAGCCTATTCTGCTTCACAGTCCAAATGGACTCTTTCCTCTACTTTAACGAGGTTCACTGCAGATGGAATGAGGCCGTGAGATGGATGTTAGAATTGCATCTTGCATGTTTTTTTTTTTTCTTCCCCTCTGTCTCTTCGTATTGCTCACTCATGGCTCGCTCTTTTCAGAGAATGTGCGTGACATCTTCAGCCAGACCACAGTTCATCACCACATTCCCTTCAACTGGGACTGTGAGTTCATCAGGCTACACTTCGGCCATGAAAGAAACAAGAACCTCAGCTACACAGAGTTCACCCAGTTTCTGCAGGTATTATATTTTCTCTGTGCTTTAATCACGTTTATTGCAAAAACTGACGCTGCTGCATGTTCAACTTTCCACAGACAGTTTCATATTTACAGTGAAAGTTTTAAATTGTGGAAAATGCATTTATTCACTTTGTTACTGCGAGTTAGATAAGAGGATCAATACCACTCTGGCGTATGAAGCTGCAACCAGGAGCTGGTTAGCTTAGCTTAGCATAAAGTCTGGAAACAGGGGGAAACAGCTAGCCTGACCTGGTCCAATCGGCCCACCAACACCATTAAAGCTCACTAATTAATTAGCAGATTCATTCAGTAGTTGAGTGATTGAAAATTAATTAGCCACAATTTTAATAACTGGTTAATTGTTTCAGTCATTTTTAAGTAAAACTTTAATATGTTCCCTCAGTTAAGCTTCATAAGTGTGAAAATGTGCTGCTTTTCCTTGTCTCAAAGCTATAACATCCAACATTTCTGAATTAAAATGTCTAAAAAAAAAACTACTAGACAAATGTTATATATCTTTTTTCAGTTGTGTGCTTACATTGTCCCAAATGTTTCCAACAATCTTCAAACTCACAGAAATCTGTAATTATTCAAGATGACGGCGCATCTCCTGCTAGCTGCTAGTTGCTATAACTTACATGAAAACATGGGAAACGTCAGAGCATGAGGAAGGAAGTTGGCGAAAGTTACAAAAACATGACATGAAAGTGCAACTACTCACATGATCCCACGCTACTTCACGACATCATCAGACTACATCTTTTGAATATTTTGGGGTATTTTCGAAACATTTGATGATGTCACCTTGTACTTTAGGTAATAGTGATTGGCATTGTTAAATATTTTCCAACGTACCAAACAATTAATCAAAAAACAATTGGCAGATTAATCGTGAGTTGCTGTTCTCATTTGTTTAATTGGAACCAAAGTGTAAAGATGCCACTTTATGGTTTCATCAGGGGGTTTATGTGCCAGACTATTTATTAGTCAGGTTCATTGACCTCTTGGAGTCTCCGTCAGTTACCTGACAATCTCATGACTCCTGAGAGGCCTCGGTCAGCGTCACTCTCTGCAGCTCGCTCCTCGTACGACTACACACATGAAAAGGAGCTACACTACTCTTACAACAGAGGATATGAAGGGATGTTTTTCTTCCACGGTGTGGCACGACTGCCATTTTTGACTGATTAAAAAAAGATTGCAGTCACTATTGATTGGCTATTTTAAAATCCACGGTTTGTGCAGGATGTCCTGTGACACGGGACCAGTGTTTTCACGTCGCCAGTATTAACCTCAACTGAGGTGATACTAAATAAAGTACCAGGCACTACCTCTAATGCAAAACCGAAAAAAGGTGAGTTGAGTCAAGTCAAGCTGCACAATACAGTGGAAATGGAGTAAAAGTGGTTATTTATTTTATAATCTAACTCTATGCAACAAAAAGACTAAGAGCAAATATGAGTGGGTGTATTTTATGTTTTTATCGCTTAGAAATGAAACATTTAATTTAAATGAGAAAGACTGCTATTTTTAACTTAATTTTCTCAGTGACAGCATATTATCTGTTACAGCTTTGTATAATCGTGTATCCTTTTTGGGTTATAGCGATGGGTGAGTTGGGGTTATTATTGTATCAATCAGCCTCTGTGGCAACCTGAGTTTATCACTGCATTAATAGGCTCATTATAGGACTCTATCTTATATATAAATACTCCAAAGATTGTGCTATGTCTGCATATAAAACTGGCAAAGTCTCTCAAAATGTTTTTTCTTGTCATGACAGCACAGTGCAGAGTAAATGTATGGCCCTTCAGCTTGTAAGAAGAGCTACAGATAAACAATTTTGTATGTAAATGAAAACACTGACAGCACACATAATGTATTTTTGGCTGTTTTCCCTCAACATTTTAGAAAGTGTGCATCAATAAATGTGAAACCCTTCATAATGATCATCTTCATCCTGTGGTGAGGCATTTTTATCCTGCTGAGGGACAAATGGAAATGACGTAACATGAGCCACATGCCATAAATGATCTCTTAAGATAATGGGGTTGTGGTGTGTGGAGTTGCATCTTTAGTATTTCATCTCTTCAGCTGTCTCAGTGGTTTGCGGTAGCCCAGTGTGCCATTAAGACACTTTGTGTTGTTGTTTTGCTTTATTGGTCATTGCCCGCGCCTCACTGAGACCTCTGTGCTGTTCAACTCTGTGTGCTGCTGTTCAGCAGCAGCAGCGAGACGGTCAGGGAGGAGGAACCTGGGTTGGAGTTGGGGGGCTGTGGTCTCAGGCAGAAGCTGGGTGGTCCGAGCGTTAG
Source organism: Lutjanus campechanus (assembly GCA_027495735.1). NCBI lineage: Eukaryota > Metazoa > Chordata > Actinopteri > Lutjaniformes > Lutjanidae > Lutjanus > Lutjanus campechanus. The sequence goes on along the minus strand of JAJHUR010122559.1, from coordinate 26,323 downwards.
ACAGGCCGCTCTGCAGTGTGGGATCCCTCAGAGCACTTTGTGGTTTATCATACTAGACTTGGGCTTCCCACCACTACACCAAAGACTCCTGTGTGTGCAGGATTTCATTTACATATGTCATTTTTATTGTCTTGTTTTGCTGTCATGTCCAAGCACATTTAATTTCCTTTAACTGAAAATGTAGATGTGATTTTGGATCGAGTCTTGGCTCTGCCACCTTGTGGTTGTTGCAGTATTTGACCTCAAACTTCAGTGAGTGCAGACGAGGTAAAGAATTTGTAGGCTTGAAAAGTTTGTGAGTGTCATCCCGAGTTTTCAACAATACAATCATCCAACATTGTGCGAATTAATTTCCAGCAACAATCCACTGATTAGGTTATCAGTGTAAAGATGAAGTAACAGCTGAATATGGCGGTGACGTTGCTCTGTGATCCCCTGGTTATATGTGATGAGCTCTGACAGCAGACATTGACCCGGGGTCGCCCTCCCCCTGCACCCCCGTCTGATTGCATGGTTGTCATATTGAATCACCTTCCTGCGGACACACCTGCCGGCCGTCTCGCCGCCCGCTCGGCTCAGCTCCGGGATCAGACTGCTCAGGACATGGTTTCCATTAGTCTCCAGAGAGACAGTGGTGATTACAAAAGCCAGTGTCTGACACTGTCACATCTGCCTTTCACATCTGTCCACCACTGATATTATTATACTTTCATCCTCCAACGGTCTGTTTCTCTGTTCCCCTGTAATGCGATGCTGCTCATCACAGAAACACATTCTTTGCTTCTTTTGTCAGCTAACAGTTTGACCTCCACTCTGTGTGTGTGTGTGTGTGTGTGTGTGTGTGTGTGTGTGTGTTGCTGCAGGAGCTGCAGTTGGAGCACGCCCGCCAGGCGTTTGCACAAAAAGACAAGAACAAAAGTGGCAGCATCACCGCCTTGGACTTCAGCGACATCATGGCCACCATCAGACACCACATGCTGACTCCATTTGTGGAGGAGAACCTGGTTTCAGTGAGTTTAAGAAAAAAAGAAGTTCAACACCAGTTGTTAAAAGTTTAAAGGGACAGTTCACCCCAAAATCCAAAGTACTTTTTTTCCCTCTACCTCCATAGAGGTAGTTCTTGTGTGAGTTTTTTATTATATTCTCTCAAATATAATGGAGCTAAATGGCATTCAGCTTTTGGTGCTCAAACACACAAAAAAAAAAACAGTGTCCCTTTCCAAAAATCATGACCCGGTTACTCAAGATAATCTACAGACTTTGTTGTGAGCAGTCGGAACTGTCAGGAAATCGCTTGTTTTTGTTATTGTGTGAATTTGGTGAATCCGAAAAATCCTTTCAAAACACAGAAGTCACACAATAGTCACACGATCGAGGCAGCGGTAGACCTGCAACACTTGTGTTTTGTGAAGTAAAATTTGTGATTTTGGTTTGGAGAGAGCGATATTTGCCATAAAACAGCCTTTTCTGATGGAAAACTGCCATTATTAAGTAAAATATTTTAAATATAGAATACACTTGAACTGATAATTGATTTTTAGGTGGATTTTTAGGTGATAATCTGAACCATACCTTTAAAAAGTTATGATATGTCATTGTTATGTTCATTGTTGTGGTAAAAGAAATCTGTTTTTTCAGGTATAAAACAAAAAAGTAAAAGATTAAGCTCCAGTGAGTCCACGGTTAGCTTGGACATCCACGTCAGTAGTTCATATTTTCAAGTACTGCAGCCATATAGCAGAACAAGAAGGATTTTAGAGAATATAATAAGATCCAACCCGATAGAGTGCTCCTATACAAAAGCAATGACAGACTTTGGGTGTTTCTCCAGGCTGCAGGAGGCAGCACCTCCCCCATGGTGAGCTTCTCCTACTTCAATGCCTTTAACTCCCTCCTCAACAACATGGAGCTGGTCCGTAAGATCTACAGCACCCTCGCCGGCACGTACAGAGACACACTCGTTACCAAAGGTACGACTGAGATGCTCCTGACATCGCTGAAATGAGTCATGTGTGCGTTTCATATGTGACATGAAATGTAGCTGTGCGATGATGTTTTAACTTTCTTGACAGACGGGTGTGAGTGAACACACAGGGAACATTACTGTAGCACTAAATTACTAAGGTAAATGAGCCTGATTTTTAACCTGGTAATCAGATCACCTCCTACATGTAGACCTGTGTAACCATGAGCCTGTTCAGACCTGATGTTGACATGTGTCCTGGGTGATCCGATCACTAGTGGACAGCTCTAAGTACGTCCGTTCATACCTGGCATTACAGTGCATCACCAGATGTGTCTCCAGTTTCCACTTGTGATCGGATCTCAGTTCCCTGCACTATATGCAAATAAAAAAGTGGGCTGTTTTGTCAGTTGAATGTCGACGAGCCTCATATTTGACCATAGAAAGCAGAATTAGTGGACACAGTCAGCGTGATGTCCTGTGACCCATTGGTTTGTTGACTGCTGTTTTGAAGCCTCAAGTTTGGCATCATGGGAGTCGCCGTCTTGGTTTTTTGCAACCGACCAACTTTAATTTATAGGACAGCTGAAGATACACCTGGGGCAGACGCTTTATCGACTGAGGTGCCAGGCCACTCATACGAACAGATTTGATCTTAAATTATGTGTGGGAATAATTTAAGAGCTTTTGTGGCATTCATCGATACTTTCATACTTCGAATTTGTTCTTAAGATCAAAATTACGAGCATCTGAGAACACACGTAAGCCAGTACACGCAAATTCAACTCACGTTCTGTTCTGTGAAGTGTTAATAATGATGTAAAAAACGTAATTTACTTTCTGAAAACCCAGAAGGAAAATGTCACACAGCTATTTATTCATTTAAGTGTTTGCACTCAAAGATGATTAAGTTACTGAGAACCTGTGTGCTGTTCTGGAGCCTCAGCTTAGATCAGAGACAAAACGTTTTAATCCCCGTCATCTGCAAGTACTCACTGCTATTGGTTTCTTGGCTACTGGGACCCTCCAGAGAGTTTGGAGACATGGAGATATCCCGGTCCACTGTTTAACTGGTATTCAAGCTGGATTGTTCCCAAATCGACATGCACGCAGACAGCTGCAGACACCACGGACGCCGTGCGCCTCGAAAGTCTTTCAATTAACACCACAGTTCCTCCAGTTTACATATTGCTGCTCAGCAGACCAGATAAATCCACTATACTCATGTGCACATGGAGGCACCATCTCCACATCTGTTCCCCTTCATCAAAAAGTAAAAAAACTATTGAATAAATGTCCAAATAATATGTGATGTACAGAAGCAGAACATGGTGGCTCACTGGTGCACCAGTGCAGCAGGTGAACTTCTCCAGTGCGTTCCTCCATGTCTGTTTCATTTACTTTTCATTTCTTTTTCTTTTTTTTTCCGAGTTTAACATCACCTGTCAAATGTCAGTGGCTTGTTGGTTTGTGGTTTGCACGCGGCACTTCAGGCGGCTGCCATCATATGGATTGGGGTGTTTCTATGCTAATTGCAAATTTCGTGGCACGTGTATCCAGTTTAAGATCAAATGTGATTCTTCAACATACTCTGGTAGGTAAGAACAGACTTAGTTGTCAGCGCACATTTCATGAATCCCATGAATTTAGTTTCCTCGTACAGCTTTGTGTAAGAAACAAACGCACATCTTATCTTATCTTCCTATCTCTATCTCTTCTATTATTATTATTGTTCTGTTTTATTACTTACTTGTTTTTCTGTTACTTACTTAGTGGGTTTTTTTTCAGATTTGTTATATTAGAGCATTCATGCCAAAGTTTTTCACACAATTGTACTTGTATAACTGGTGTGACAATAAACGTCTTGAATTTTGAATCTTGAAAAGAACAAATATAAGAAAGAAGAATAAGAAAACATTCATGCATGAGGCTCATTGTTTTTCCTCAAGATGAAATATCTTAATATATAATATTAGCTAAATTTACAATAAGGCCCAAATAATAAAGAATTTGTTGCAGACAGTGTTTCACAAAGTTTATAAAGTTTCTCCTCACTCAACAACTCTCAAAACAGCACTTTTTTAAAGGGCGTCTGGTGATATTACAGTTACCATTGTGTGTGCGAACATCCACTGAAGGTAAAGAACCCAAACACATCATTTGCATGACAGTGAACCAAGTGATGTACTTGACAAGACCTCGGTTAAGTAGGCGATCCTTTGCGTGCACGCTGCTCAAAGAGTGTGATCACATCCGACCCAGACCGCCTCAGAATGTGAGCGATCTGATCGATCTGTTCTCGAATGCGTCCAGGGTGCGTTCACGTCCGTACGTAGAACTGTCCCCTTGTGATCGGATCACCCAGGACACCTGTTAACACCAGGTCTGAACAGCGTCTGATAGTTGTACTGTGAGCCTCATCTGCTCCTAACTGTGTTTCCCATTGAGATGCAAACTATAGACTGTTCCTCTCCTTTTTCTCCATGGTTTCCCTCCTTCTAGAAAAAAAACATTGGTCAAAAAGTATTTGCAAATACCTCCTGTTTGTGTGCTACCAAACATATCAGATCGGACAAGTTTTTTAATGTCAAACGAACACTCACATTTCAGCTGTCAGTCACAGAGGACTACATCGTTGCAGTGAGAAGCAGGCCTGTAAGCAAAAGTTGCGATGCTTGGAGCTGACAGGAAGGCCTTTGTGAGGGAAGTGAAAAACAAACTCTTTTTCCTCCTCCAACAACTACCATTAGGTTTCCTTTGAGAGAGACCACCTGATGGTAATGGAGCTTCTCAGTAGGCAACAGTAAAGAAAAGAATATAGAGCACATATAAAAGAGTGACGCAGGGTGCTGCTGAGAGGCTGAATGCTCAGGTAGTGAACCGCAGGGTAAAGAGGTAAAGCAACAAACATACTGAGGTGATTTAATGGTTTTAAGTGTTTTTTTCCTGTAATCCCCTTATAGATATACGTATACACTCCATTTAGCATCAAGCATCCTCAGTAGCACCCAAACAAATGAGAGTATTTACAAATACTGTTTGACATCGTAGAAATGACCTGACGTGGTTAACCCCTCAGCCTCCTGTTTGACTTTAATGTGTTGAGGTTTCCGTTGGCTGAAATCCTGTTTGCTTTTTTTTTCATTTTCTTCTTCTCTTTATTGCATCCTAGAGGAGTTTGTTCATGCTGCAAATAAGTTTGGTCAGATCACTCCAATGGAGATTGACATCCTGTACCAGCTCGTCGGCCTCCACTCTCACTCCGGGTAAGTGAGTTACTGTTTTTTTTTACTATTTCAAACCCTCTGGAGTCCGTTTATTCATCATCTGAGCACACCAATGATGTTTTATTTACAGTAACAGAGCTTTACTCATGTGTTATGTAGAGAGAAGCTGAGTAAAACCAGCTCAGAGTGCTGACGTGGGCCTTTCACACAGTGTCTCATTTATGTCTGTCGGCCATAAAATATTCAAAAGGAATTTTTATAACTGTGAATTATTCATATTTTCATGCATACGTTCACTTTAAATGAAACAGACAGAAATTTTAAATTTAAATTGATTGCATATAATTTTATTTTCCACATCTTTCGACTAGATTTTTTGTAGAAATGGATAAACAATATTTTGTACTCAGTTCTATAAAAATATTTTGACTCAAGGTTTGTACATTTTTATAGGCACCTGTGTAATTTTTTGTGGACTTTGGGTTCATGGCAGCTTTAAGGGTCACTTCGGTATTTTTCAACCTGGACCTTATTTACCCATGTTTTTGTGTCCAAGTGCAGTATTGAGGCAGAGCGCTGCAGCTGGCAGAAGCAAAGCTGAGCTGCCAAGTAATCCCTTCGGGGAACTACAAAATGTAAAAGTAAGTCAACTAAAGGTGCTTGCGTTTGTCACTGACAGGCTCAGATTGTTATCCAAAGTGTGGACAACATTATGGAAAATATCGCTGTAACATTGTCACCTTCATTCAAACTCAACAGAAGGAAAATAAAACTGTCTCGGCTCCTCTTTTCACTCTTTCAATAATCTCCAGCTCTGGTTTGGTGGATATGACCCCCTTTTTTTTTTACTGCATTAGATGTGAAAATATCAGAGACGGAGGTCAGACATCAGAGAAGCAGAGGGGAGAAATGTTGTGCACAGCCAGAATATTTTCACATCTGATGTGGTGAATAAAGGTTTTACTTTGACCAAACCAGAGCTGGTGATTATTACAACAGTGGAAAGACAAGCCAAGAAGGTTTTGGTGAGTTTTATTTTGTTTCTATTGAGTTTGAATGAAGATGACAGCATTAAAATTAGTTTTGCAAAGGGAGTCTAGTTAATTTGGTGGGAGCAGTAAAACAGCTGTTTCTGGTTGAACAAAACTTATCTTACTCTTTAAAAAAAGGCTCTATCTCTGTAGTGATCCTTTCCATAATATTGTCAGACACTTAGAATAACAGTCTGAGCCTGTCAGAGGCAAAAACAAACACTTTCAGAAGATCTACTTTGACAGTGCACAGTCACCTGGTGGGATTAAGTTGAAGCTTAGTTTCACTTCCGCCGGCTGCAGCGCTTCCCTTCGATACTGGACCAGTTTTAAAACTTGCGGTCCTCATTAGTCATTTAGTCACAAAAACTTGGGAAAATAGGTTTCAGGTTGAAAAAAAAAAAAGGCCAAAGTTCGACTCACAGTTGAGTTTGTGCTGAAATGAGAATACCATGCTTGTGGGGTAAAGATGGTTTCAAAGGTGCTAAACAAACTAGAGACAAAATATTGAAATTAATGTCTAGAAAGTCGTTAAAAATGAACCAAAAACAACTCTAATTAAAGAAATTAAAGGTAAAATATGCAGGATTTTTCAGTTGCTGTTTATAAACGCACCCGAAAGATTCTGTGGTTGAGCAGTATAACAACATATAACTCAATATCATGATATGAGACTAGATACTGTCTTTGATTTTGGATATTGTTATATCATGATGTGGCCTAAGTGTCGTCTTTTCCTGGTTTTAAAGGCTGAATTACAGTAAAATGATGTCATTTTCTGATCATAACAGACTGTTTTAGCTGTTCTGTTATTTGCTTTTACCCACTTAGTCAGTATATCCACATAACTGACGATTATCTATAAAAATCTTGATATCGATACAACTTTTTCGTCAAAAATACTTCTTTTTTATATAATATTTCTTTTTGTCTTGCCCAGCTCTAACAGTATGTTATTTTTGGGAAAATATGTATATTGACATATATATTATATACTGCAGAATACCTTAAAAATATCTAGATATCATTTAAAAGCCATATCGCCCGCCCTATTTCATTCTGAGGTTGACACTTACTGACGCTGATGCCCAGAAAATGTCCCGAGCACAGCAAAATAATAAGAAGGTAAGAAAATACAGGCAGAGGACAGGATCTGTGCAGACACAGACACCAAAACTCACTTCTAGGTGATAATGAAGAGTGATTATGTTCATATGAGTCTATACGTTATTTTTTTTAGGAAAATCCTGCGTACTATACCTTTTAAAATTTGTTTGACTTTAACTCTTCCACTTAATGTCCATGCGATCACCCAGGTAGGTGCTGCCGCTGCTCCTCAAATCCACTGAGTGTATTCAAAACATTTATACAAAACCGTGTTATTCTTTATTCCACCATGAATGGGATAAACATGTTACAGGTCTGTTTATTGGCTATAAAGATAAAGTTATTGCTCATTCAGTTTAACAACAGTGGCTCCACTGGCTGATTTACAAGACAAACATAAAACATGGATACAGACTTTATGATGCGTCAGGCCGGTGGGGAATATTTGTGTCTCAAACATTTCAGTAACAAAACACTTTCCTTTACTGGCTGGGCCACGGGCACTCATCCAGCTTTGTTTGTCTGCTGTTTATACAATCTGAAATTAAAGTTGCAGTAACTTGGAGTTATGTGCCAGTAAAAGGTCTGTGGAAAATCTTACATCACAGGAGATGCAGTGCTTTTTCCTGGCCTAACTCCCTCCTTCCCTCCCCTGCTGTTGTGCGTTAAGGCGTCTGAACCACGCAGACATCGAGAGGATAGCCCCGCTGGAGGAAGGAGCCATGCCATACCACCACGCAGAGGCCCAGAGACAGGTAGCCTCACCTGATTGACTCGTCTAATACACCTTACATCCTCCTGCCTTTTATCAAAGCCTTCTCCTCGGCTCCCTCTGCTTCCTTCTCAGAAAAAAGGGAGCATGTACAGTCACTGAATTAGCAGAGTGCCCATGTTTTTCTTCCCTTGTGAAGTGCATTACTTAAACTCCCAGATAAAAGTACACCAATTACAGTTATAGAAGAGGAATGGATTGTTGCGTTGCGCCTCTCCATGAAAGGCTCTCCCCATTTTATTCACTATGGCTGCACATACACAGCGGCTGCAATCACACATCTGAGAAGCTAATAAGAGGCTTTTATCAGTGTGGGGCTTGAGGAGTTTTAGGAGCCTTTAGCAGAGTCTGCTAATGGCGGGAGGGGAGTCGGAGTCAAGGTGGATGTGGGAGAACAAAATAGTTCCTGCCTCCACCGGATAACACGGCTCTGTATCAGGCTGTGGTCGGAGCTTTCAGGCCACTCGTGCTCCTGGGACTCGCGCTGCTCAGAGGTCTGGAATTTGATTCCTTTTGGGGGGGTGATGCTGTGATTCTCAGGCCTGCCCTTTAGTGGAAGTAGGCTAATTGTTTAAACCCTTTGATCAAGACCTCGATCTTGTTAGCATGCAGCCCTTGCTGGAAGCATCTGGGAAGAAGAAAAAAGAGGAAAAGGCTCATCTGGTCTGGGAAAAGTTACTCACCGTTAGAGCCTGACCGATACCGGAGTTTTGGGGCCAATACTGATATTAGACAGTGAAAAGATTCTGATGTCAATATATTGGCTGATATTCTTTATACAGAATATAATATACATAATACAGAATATATACTGTACATGAACACATGTTTTTTTGCAATGATCCCTCAGATGTGATTATCAAACACTTGTGACAAAGACATGCCATAGTTTAAATTATTTTATTATTATTATTTTACAGTTTTCAGTGATGATCCAGAATGAACATCTGAGTTCTGTTGTTGAATTTTTTTTTTTTTGCTTATACCCTTTGATCAATTGGGGCTGCGCAATCACAATAAAAGTGCAATATGGCCAAGTGCAATCGCAGAACCAGAACCAAATCACAATTTTTTTTGAAAAAGGAAACGTGTGCGAGAAAACAGCTCTATAATGAGATACTGTTATGCTGCGTAGATGACCTGGCTTAAAAATCTTGTTCTCGAGATGAAAGGAAAATGTTTGTTTGGTTCAGACCTCAATAAATGTCACATCATCACAAATTTTAATAGTTTTTATTTCAGTGAACGTGAAAATTGTAATGCAAAACTGAACATTTCCGCTAATCGTGTCACATATCGCCGTTTCAGTCAATATGACTTTTTTTTTTACCAAATCGTGCAGCCCTGCTTGACAGACCACATTCATTTAAGATAACAAATAAGAAATGAGCAGAAATAAAGACACACAACACAAAAAAACAACCTCAAGAAAATATTTAGCACATTATAGCAGAACTTTTAAATTTGAGATTTTTTCCATCACCAACAATTCAAAACAAAGTGACCATTTGTTGGAAAAGTCAAGCTGCATAACATGTTACCACTTCAACATATATACAAACAAATAGGTCAATAAAGAACTGGTAAGGTGCTTGATAAGACTCTGAGTTTTACAAGCAGCATCTCTATTCGTTTAACATCTGCAGAAAGTCTGTGAAGGTGTCATCCAAATTCTGTGTGGTCCTGAAAATCAGGGATGTTTAGGTGCCATCTTGTCTGTCCCGATACAGATTCTGATACCTAAACTTTGCGTATGAGCCAGTACAGAGTACTGATCCTATAACAATGCATTGAAAAAAATATATATAAATGTATATTATTAATGTTATTGTTTTTGAACAGCTGTATACTCGTGACTCCGTACTGATGTGATACGATTGCCGTTATTGTTGTTGTTTGGCCTGGCTCCAGTTAAACTCTTTAAAAACATGCACAAATACATACAGAGAATGAATGTTATAGATCAGGCCTGTTAAACTAGCAGCCTGCAGGCCAGATACGGCTCTTTTGAATTATTCTTTGGCCCACAAAAGGCTGCCTGCAAATCAGACCGGCATGTATATGATATGATAAATAAAACCAAGGTACAGATCTACTTTGGACGTCTGCTGCTGTCTGGAATTGATTATAATACCATTAAAGTGATGCATGTGGCTAGTTTATTCCATGCAGTAATATATCTATTAACATTATACTGTAAGATGTGTTTGTAGCCATTAATTCTGTGTAGCCCACAAACCCCCTGTGATTTTCCTATTTGACCTACTTGAATAGCCCTGCCAGGACTTCGCCATCCAGGGGGGAAAAAATGGCGTATGTGATGCTGCTGGGAAGTAACAGGGTCCCATTTCAGGGTTAATAAATTAAGTGGTATCAGATACCGATATCAGCATTTTAGGCAGTATCAGAGGCCGATTTAATGCTGGCATATGGTACTGGAACAGCCTCATCCAGAGTGACATCAAGGCACTGAAACAATAAACAAATATAAAATTAAAAAAAATATATTTATCTTGAATTAAGAAAAAGTAAAAGTATTAAGAAAAATAAAAACTCTGCATATATGCAGCATATATGCTAAAAACCAATATAAACTGATATAACTGTCATAGGCCAATATAGGGCTGATAATATATAATATTGCTTGGCTGTAGTGATGCTAATAATCAATCGTTAATCACCATTAAGAACTTAGGCGCAGATCCTGAGGTGGCGGAGAGACGAGACACCCATAATTCAGATCAATTGATCTGCCTTCTAATAATGATAGATCAGTTGTTAAAGTTTGCAACTATCTGTTTAGGAAAATCCACTAAATTTGCAGCCCTTGTCGGTTTATATATTGGTCGGCTGGTATATATCGGTTGAGCTGTATTCACTGCCTCAACTTGCACACACACACACACACACACACACACACATGCTTTAGCAGGGTCTCACCCGGCCTGTGTAATATTCATGTAGATACTTATCTGAACATGGAAAAGGCTTGTGGGTCTAATCTGTTCCTCTGCACCACAGTGAAAACAAAAGGGGCTCCGCTTTCAACATCAAACACCAAACCAGAGATCAAGTCGATACCAGAGAAATTATACTTTGTTGTAAAAATAAAAGAGGACCTTTAGCTTTAAGCCTCCCACATGTAGCATGTGTGGAAAACTGCAGCTACAGGTTCACACAGTCATTTATCCAGGGCTGCTCTGTCTGTCTGTGACATTTAATACTGATGATGATGAATCAGACGTTACATGACATGTCCACATTCCAGCGCCTTCCTCCGCCTCCGAGTAGCATTTTTCTTTCCACAATGTATCTGCTTCACTATAGTTTAATAGCTGGCCGATTCATGGTTAGTGTCCTGATCCCCCCCCCCCGCCCCGCTCCCCTCCTCCTCCTCCTCCCCGTCTTTCTCCAGATTCATTTGACCACTGGTGTCTCTTTCTTCCATACAGCACGGTCACGAAGCGTCTCGGCCCATCTGGCTCCAGGCTGCAGAGTCTGCCTACAGGTTTACTCTGGGCTCAATCGCTGGAGGTGAGTGACATGTCTGCGGCGGAGCCCCTGGCCCGCCCGAGGGGTAACCTTAGCCGGCCAGACTGGCGCGCTGAGGCCCCGGGGCCGGCCATTGTGCGGCAGGGGAGAGGGGTTGTGATGTGAGGCTCCGGCATTGTGCTGCCGTGCCACCGGTGGCTCCAGGCTGTCGTTGGGAGTCGGAGCTTTTGGAATGACACAAATCTTCCGGAACCGCACTCTCTGGAATCTCCGTCTAATTACACTGGAAGGAACTGATACAAGGAACGTCTGACATAACTGCCCCTCAGATAGGAACACACTCTGACCCTCTGTGTGTGTGTGTGTGTGTGTGTGTGTGTGTGTGTGTGTGTGTGTGTGTGCGTGCGTGTGTGTGTGCGTGCGTGCTTTCCACCAACACCAAAGGCCAATCCAGTCAGGGGTCACAAAGAAATGTATATCACATATGGGCGTCATGATTCCCCAAATCCGCGAGTTGATTTGACTTTTGATTTTAAAGGAGAAATCTGTAATATATTTACTGCAATAAATCATAAAATTTACAATTTGCAGTTTCATTTAGCAGACACTTTTATCTAAAACATCTGTCTGAGAGCTGGTACAACACAAGCAAGGATCTATGACCGTGATATGTCATCAGAGAAATAGAAATAATTGCTTCTCTGACAACAACGCTACAGCTGTTGGTGTCCCCCTTTGAATTTTCTATTCTGGGCAGGAATAACTGTTTTTGTTTGCACGTTTCACATTGATTCGAGTTCATATTAATGCTAAATGTTCGCCAAATGAGCAATGTATGTTTCTGAGTCGCAAGAAATGATTAATAATCTTTTGGAAGGAGTAGATGTTTATAAAATTGAGCATTTTTTAATGGAGTCTGGCAGGCAGTGAGACAGGCAGCCACAGAAATCAGTGCAGAAATCACTGACCAATCAGAATCAGATATTTAACAAAGCCATGTAATAATGGGAAATAAACCCTGACAGGGTCTTGAATCATCCAATAATGACCTGCTCCCTGTATATTATCCCTTACATTTATGATGGCAGGCAGTGATGTGGTGAAATCCTCTCACATTTTTCTCCTTCTTTTGTCATGTCATGTTGTTTTCTCATTTGTTTTGGATAGTAGGCCTCTGATTTTTTTTAACAATCAGAAGTGGGCCTTAAGTTACAAAAGGCTCAAAACCACTGACTATACGATACCGTGTTTAATATAACAACAAGTAAACTACACTCTATCATTTTGATTATTAAAACTGAAAATCCTTTTCGATTTATTTTCGATTTGATTTTGAAATCGTGACACCCCTAACATCAAGAGGCTTTTGGCGAAACCGTCATGTCTTTGTGGCGATAATGTGCCGTTTCTCGCCCGGCCGCGGTGCTGACTGAGCTGTTTGTCAAGAGTTATTACAGCAGCCTTTCATGTCAGACAAGACACGGCGAGTAAAGCTTAGAGCTGAGTTTAGTGCAACTTGCCGCAGTGTTTTCTCTCCAGACAGTTTTCCCACAGTTACCAGACTACCAACAAGTTTTCTTTTTGGTACCGCATCACCATAAGACTACCCTCATAGATCATTTAGCACTGGTGTATAATTAGGTTGTTAATTAGGGTGTAAATACTTTAATAAGCTGTTGCAACACGTTAGATAAAAAGGGCAACAGTGATCTTACCTATTGCCTCAGATCTTATTGCTTATTTTGTCTTTTCCATCAGCATCATTTATACCTGTCAGCTTCATCACATATTTATTAATAGGTTATGAAGTTATGAGCAGATCTTAATAGTCAAAAGTTTCAGTATCTATACACAAAGGCTCTGGCAGTATTGTTTACCTTGACATTTTGAGCATGCACCATTTCACACAAGGCCCCTTTTGCCAGTTATAAGTAAAGTAAGTAAAACTCGTTAGTAAGTTTAATTAGTAGTAAGCACTAACTGGATGTTGCCAAATAATTAACCCACATTGAAATGTATGAAAACTCTGTTATAACTTGTTTATAATAACTTATTAATGATTTATGTGTTTAAGTGTTTACAACATGATTAATAACCTAATTATATAAAATAAACCATTTATACTGGTAATCTTATTGTAAAGTGGTACTGTTTTAATAGTTTATACTTCTCAGTGATCATTAGACGCTCCCTCTTAAACAAATCTACATGATTATTAATGTACAACTCTTTTTTGTTGTTTTGTAAGACGCTAACAAATGAAACAGGCTGATATGCACCAAGAGAACAGTGTAAGAGCTCGAAAATTTGATTTTATAGCTGAAATTATTGCTTCATTTATAAGTCTATCAACAGAAAATTAATAAATTAACTAAAAAAAATTACTCTTTGGATAATCGATTGACTGTTCCATTCATTTATCAAGTAAAAAGACAAACTTTTCACTAGTTTTAGCATCTCAAATGTGAGGATTTGCTCAGTGTTCAAAGTTAAGGATGTCCACTTGTCCGGGGACAATTAAAACTGCACCTGGGACATAAAGTTACAGCATCTGGGTACAATTTTGGGACAGTAGAAAAACTTTTACTTCTATGTATAATGAAATCGATATAAATTTTTAATCATTTTGTTAAGTGTTCAAATTCAAAAAATAAGAAGTGGCACCACCTGGATTTGCTTCTTTCTTCTGACATACATGATAGTAAATTGGTTTTCTTTAGTTTTTGGACTCTCAAGTCCACAACTGGAATTTAAAGTGCCACCTTGGGCTCTGTAAAATTATAATGAGCAATTTTACTTTACTATTTTCTGACCTTTTATAAACAAAACAATTAATTGATAATTAAAAGAGTTGTCAGTTGCGGCCATAACCCTCACAGTTTTCAGTATGTGTCCAAGAAAAAACAGATACAAGAATAGAAGCCAATAAATGAGAAAAATAGATTTCAACCAGTAACAAATTTGTGTGTTTTGCAGCTACTGGTGCCACGGCTGTGTACCCCATCGACCTGGTGAAGACGCGCATGCAGAACCAGCGCTCCACCGGCTCCTTTGTAGGAGAGCTGATGTACAAGAACAGCTTCGACTGTGCGAAGAAAGTGCTGCGTTACGAGGGCTTTTTCGGATTCTACAGAGGTAATCCTTCACTGGTTTTACTGCACGTTAAAAAAAAAAAAAAAAAGGGCCCAGAAATCAGTGTGTGCAGGCCGACATGTGGGTCTCGTGCAAACCAAACGGTCTGATGGGAAAGCATTAGAATTTGTCAGTGTGCTAATATCAGCAGCATGGTTTGCTAATTGATACCAGAAACCTTTGCCCTCCCTGTTGAGCGGTGAATAAAGCAACACCCAGGGGTCGCGTTTTCATTATCTCAGTGCCTGGGAGGAGGGAGCTCCCCGGGGAAAATGACCGGCAGAATTCGTGTAGCAGCAGCAGTGTCTGATCTGGCTCTGCGTGGACGGTGATAATGGTGCTGAAGGCTTGTGATACACAACACTTCCACCCTCGGGCTGCTCATATGAGGGAAGTCAAGACTGCCATCTACTGCTACCTCCACCGCTGCAGCTCTTTGTTGCTCTGATCCTGCCTTCCTTCCTCCTCTCTTGCACATGATAAGAGGGTGATTGACTCCGAGACAGACACGCTCGGCTGTTTTCTGGCCGCATACCAGCAGCAGTCACTCAGCAGCTCCTTCAGAAGTTTATCTGGCTTGATGAAGGACAGGCGGTGAAACAGTATGGCGGTTATCGCCACCATAGCACCCGCCCTCCCCTCCTGATCTTGTCCGTGACCACACAGCTCTCTCTGTTCCCCAGGCCTCCACACCGCTGATCCCATACGCACCAGCAGTGTCATATTTTTGGACTTTTTGTTCGATTTCAATGGGACCTTTGTGTTTTTGGTGCATCAGATGTATCAGCCACATCTGTAAATATTTATGGGTTTGTTTTACGCACACAAGAACCCTGCAGCTCACATTGTTCTAGCTGTCAGTGGATGTATTCATTCAGCAAAGATAAAAAAAATGTGCATTCATTTCGAGCCAGACTTTGTCCATCTCTCTGTCAGGTATTCTAATGGTATCTATGAATAATATTTTGCAGGTCTCCTCCCGCAGCTCATTGGCGTTGCCCCGGAGAAAGCTATCAAACTCACGGCAAGTCATTCCACTGTGTAGCTCAGAGTGTTCAAAAAAAGTTGCTCCGAGTGATTCGCTGTGAATGAAAAACATGCATGGAGCGTAGAGGAAACGCACTCTTCGCAATCAAGATGTGACTGCAACCACAAGTTAACATTAATGCCCTGCTATCAAGATTGGGATTGTGTCTCATCTGCCTTTTTTTTTCTGCGTGTCTTCTTCCCATTTTTTTCTCTAGATGAATGATTTTGTCAGAGACAAGTTCACCACAGAAGATGATACCATCCCTCTGGCTGCAGAGATTCTCGCTGGTGGATGTGTAAGCATTACTTTAGAGAGCTTTTAAATTCAGTCTGCAGATGAACTCGCATCCAAGTAAAGGAACACCTGAGAGATATGCAAAATATACATGGTTTAAAGGAGAAATCTGTTATACATTTACTGTAATAAATCATAAAATACGCCACAATATGTCATCAGAAGTCAAGGAAACATGTTAAGTTCAAATACTGGCTTCTCTGACAAGAACACTACAGCCGTGGTGTCCTTTGAAATTTTTATTCCCAGCTGGAATAACTTTTAGTTTGGCCGTTTCTCATTAATTAGACTTCAAATTGATGCTGAATTTTGCTGAATGAATGTCTGTTTATGAGTTGTAAGAAATTATTAATAATCTTGTAGAAAGAGTAGATGTTTATAATGGTGAAATAGAGCAATATGTTAATGGAGGCTGGCAGGCAGTGAGACAGGAAACACAGCAAGAGGCTTTTGTTTTTATGATAACAGGTTTAACCTTACATTGATGGACAACTGACAGCTGATCAACTTACAGTGGAGGTCTCGTCATCACTTGTTATTGTCAGTTTATGATGTTGTGCACATCTTGCGCTCCTGCAGTGTTCCTGCAGCTTGCAGAGCTTCTCTGAGTCTGGTGGAAACAACTCGCTTCATCCATAGACTGCAGCACTCATTTTTAGATGAATACTTGCTACATATCGCTCCTTTAAAGTAATAATGTGAATAGATATTGGAAATTGTGAAGCCACTTTATCATAAGTCTGAGAAATTATAATTATTCTGTTATTCTTGTGTGGGCTAATCTTTTGTCATCCTACACTACATGGGTTCCCTGAATAAAAACATAAACTTTAATCCTCTGAATTGGGCTTTTTAAAAAATTCTGGCCCACTTGCATTATTATAACACTTTCTGAGTGAAACAGCAGATTGAAGATGTAATTCCTTCACTCTGCCTCTCCTCTGGCTGTGTTGAAGTGAAACAGGCGGGCCGTGCTGCAGCAGAGCCTGCAGGTTGCTCACAGAGGAGCGGGGTCTGCGGGGCCGTGACCCCTGTCAGGGTGTAATTGTAGGAAGAGGCCCTGGAGGGTCCTGGATGAAGCTGGGTCTAGCTCTGCGTGATTGAGTTTGACAACGTGGTACATACCTGAGGCGTGGTCGCAGAGCACGTCCCCGCGCAGGACAACGAGGATGTTTGCAATACTCAAACAGGCTCTGAGAGTAACCGGTTACAAAAAGGATAGGATACAAAAAAAGGTGACTGTATTCTGTCACAGTTACAGAAAAAAAAGACAATCAGATTACATTTCGTAAAAATTATGAACGATATACTACCATGTGCAGCACGCACACATGACAACACTCTGGTCTCCATGAAACCAGCTAATCTTAGAGCCAGTTAATTATCATGTACTCTGACAAAATGCTTCAGTGGGCAGAAAATTCAACATTATTTTGTCTTTAAATCAGAAAAGAGGAACAACATCACAGTGCGATGATAGTTCTGCCTTCAGCTGTGAAAATGAATCACAATCACAGTCATCCAAAGATTCAACATCTATTTTAAAGAAGCATTAACATCTAAGACCAACCACAAATGTTAACTACACAGACCAACTGCTAATGCTAAGTTCATGTCAGTTTAAAGTTTGAGTATGAAGAGTGAATAGCTACTTAACAAAGTACATTTAAATATTCATAATTCTGGCTATTAATCTAAAGATGCATTTACATATAAAAAAGCAAGGAGTAGCTGGACAAACAGTTAATAAACCTACAGCGAACATAAAACATTATAGCAGGCTAAATAGTTTCACCATATTTGATGTTGAAGGTGATCCAGAAGTAACGGAAAGCATTGAAGTTGCATTATTTTAATATTGTGATACTTGGATTAAGTTCCTGAATATTTTTTTAGTAATTGCATTGGAGTGCAGTTTTAAAGTAACCCTCCCAACCTGTACGCAAATGAGATTTATTACGCGGCTCTATTAAACACGCGATTCTGATTGGTCAATTACTGCATCCTAAGGACTGTTATTTCTGATATGGACACAGTTATGTCTGGAAGAGCAATAAAATCAACTTTAAATCAATAAAATTGTGTTTACATTAATATTTTGTGTCAAATTATTGATTTTTTTTTTAAGTAAGTGTGTAATAAGTGGGATAATGTACAGTTAGCAGGCGTCCTGCCACCATGTCGGGGTTTATTTTGCAATAATGACCTGCTCGCTGCACATTATCCCACTTATTACACGATTACTTACTAAAGATGACAAATAATCTGACACGAAATATTAATTTTAAAATGATTTTGTGCAGAACCTATGATTACAACTGTGTCCATAGCAACAGTCTGTGCTGCATAGCAATGGTCTGTTGGAGGAAATAACGGACCTTAGAATGCGGTAATTGACCAATCAGAATCAAGTATTTAACAAAGGTGTGTAGTAGTGTGAAATAAACCCCTTCGCTTTGCATAGGGGTCTGTGCTTTTCTCTGAAAGTATAAAGTCTGGCTAGTCTGACGTCTTGTTAAATTATCGCTCCCATCAGAGGAGAGAACTGAAGAAGATAAAAGAGACGAGACGAGCGCATCAATCTCCTGAGCAGCGGATATTCCCCCTCCGCTTTGAAAATGACTAAATGTGCCGGAGCTTTTTTTAGACCTTTGCTCGGATGTTTACAGATAAGACCCCTGCCCTGAATGTCACCAGCAGCCATCCTGGGGCCTGATTCGATTTGGGGAGGGTGATAAATGTGCCTGAGTCAGAGGGTGCTGTGCCTTAAGGGCACGGCGGGTGATTCAGCGCTCTCCCCTGGGAATCGGGGTGAATTGGGGAAGTGTGCGGGGGTGAGGCCAGGCTGGGCCGCTCACCCTGCCACAGGAGGTGCCTCGGGGGAGGCGAGGGGGCAGAGGGCCGGTGCCAGGGTCAGAGCCCCGCAACCATGAGCCGGGGCTTCTACTCGCCCTACGTCTGCTCCATTCTGACCCCGGTTGTTCTTCTATCAATGCCGGCTTTTTCCTCCTCCTGTCAAGGCCATTCTCTTACTAGATCGCAGAGGGAAAATGTAACTTTTGTGCTGAAGTTTACAGAGATAATTGGAAAACTCCTACAAGGGAGAAATGCTTACACATCATTACATCCTCACCCAAAGTTCACCCCTCTGATGTGTAACCTCAGTCTAACTCAGAAACCTACATCTGTAGATTTATAAACCACTTATCAGCTGCTTCCTATCACTCAAGACTCTTTATTTACTAACTTGTGGTCCATTATAGTAGCTGCTTCTTATAAAAAAGGGAAACAGAAGTATAAAAAACAACTTTATATAAACAATAGCTACTGTTCAGTTTCAACTGGAAAAAAGTGTCCAGATCGCTTTAAAATTTAAGTTTACTGAATTTGAAAATACAAGCTGAGGTAATTTTGTATTGATTCAAAACAAAAACACTGCTCTCGTAAAAAAAAAATTAACTATATTAATTCAATAGTTCTTGAGAAAACAGGCTCAATAAACTATGGATATTAAGTTGAACCAACAAGTGTTCAGTCACACTGATGATCACTACAAACATATTTGATTTAATTGAACATTTTCCCAGTTTGAAGAGTCAGTTTAGACTTATCAGAAAATGTATTAGACACACTGCAAGTTTCCATCATTTATGTTTTCTCCAAACTACAAAAAGGAAGGTCTCCGGAGAGTTTTAATGCTCCAACGATGCATGCTAATGTTTCTTTGGAAACTTAATTTAATGAGTTGATTGAACTCTGTTCAGTACATTCATTCATCATTTCAAGTCAAAAGACGTAATGTTAGAAATCTCATCGTTCTAAGTTCTGGATTGTTCTTAAAATAAATACGAGACATTTTAACTTTAATTAACTTGACTAAATAAAACTTGTATATTAATGTTAATTTAATGAGAAGTGATTAATTGATTCCACTTAATTCCTGTATGTTATTAAGAAAAATGTACTGAAACAAAATAAACAATAAAATAGAATGATGGTTTGGCTTAATTGTCAAATATAATATTTATTTTCTGTGTCCTTTTCCATCTCGTATGAACTTGTTTAGTTAGATTCTCAATCCTGTGATTTATTTTCTCCCTTTGTTAATTGTGTAATTGTTTAGTCTTCCAGTTCTAAAAAGACACAGTAGCTATTATAAACCTGTTTGATACTCCTGTTTCCGTTTCCTCTGAGAAGTAACTGTGCAGGACCACAAATTAATAAATAAAGATAATTTTAAAAAAGTAAAAGAGTGGTTTAAACGAACAGGTTTCTGAGTTAGACTGAAGTTAAACATCTAAAAGGTGAACTTTGGGGCGTCAGCAGCTTGTTGTTGCCTCCTTAAAGTACTTTGCTTGGTTGGTTGGTTTGTTTTTTCATGTATTATTACCTCTGTCCTTCTATATATCTGGTAATATGATAAAATTCAGTTCCTTCTCCCACCTGGTGATTGCTCTGATTGTTTCTTGTGTTTTTTCCCTGTTGCGTCCTGCAGGCTGGTGGTTCCCAGGTGATTTTCACCAATCCTCTGGAGATCGTTAAGATCCGTCTGCAGGTGGCTGGAGAGATCACCACGGGCCCCCGGGTCAGTGCCCTGAATGTTGTGAGAGACCTGGGCTTCTTTGGCCTCTACAAGGTAGGTCAGCACCTCCGCAGCTCCATGACGTCCGCAGCTTCAACCTCTGCTCGCTGTCGTACAAGGGCAGGGAGAGGTGCTCGTATGTTCCTCAGATAGAACACTAAGAACACGAGGAGTTTATTTATTCCTCACTTAACTCTGTCGAGCAACAGTGGAAGAAGTTTGGTGGAAGAGAGTTCAGATCAGTCAGATTTTTACTTTCACATACAGGACTCATACAGCATTTTAGAGTAAAATCTGAGAGCTTTTAAGGTTCCTATCATCACAAATTGTTGTTGTTGTTAATGTTGTTTATTTTACCAGCTGCTCATATTAACTTTGATTGTACAGTATGTTTTGTTCATTATTATTATTATTGTTATTATTATTTTTAAATATATTATTTATGAATTTTCAGTTTTGTAAACAAATGTCATAACTACAAAGGAGTCACCCACCACAAACCCTCAGAAATAAACAGAAACAAAAAACAAGATAAAAGAAAACTCGTAGAATACAAAGTAGTACAACTAGAAAAACCATCAGCACCAGCCATTTAATAGACGTCTATAATAATAAATGGATAAGTGATGTGATTGGCCAAGAGAAATGGCCAATTATTTTGATAACCGATTAATCGTTTCAGTCATTTTTCAAACAAAAATGTCATTTGCTGGTTCCGTCTTCTTAAATGTAAGAATTTGCTGCTTTTCTTTGTCATTTTTGACGTTAAATGAAGATGGTTGTGGGATTGTCAAGACATTTTATAGACTAAACGATTAATCGTCAAAATAATCTGCAGATTCATCGATAATTAAAATAATCACTTTGGGCCATTCTTGATAGATAAAACAGAAATGGCCACAGTTTATTAAAGACATTGTGTTGGACCTGCTTCATATGTAACAAGTCGGTGATTTCTGCTGGTCTGATCTTAAAGGAAGGCACACCCTCATTTTTTCCAAAATATTAAAATATTTCTTTTTCCAGTAACCATGCCATGGAGTATTTTCTTTTGTTGATAAAGTGGGACAGAGCTGATAGTGTATGACATTGTATGAATCTGGTGTAATATCACAGATATATACTTAAGAAAAGAAATATCTGACCAGAGCTCGTTAAGCTCGGGGCAAAACCAACAGGTGGCCCAGAGTGCCCTCTGCTGATTTACATTTTGGGCAAACTGGAGAGATTGAACTGATCATGATTTCCAGAGTAAGACGATTTATCTAGACTCTGAGTGACACATATGACGACGGGATTGTTTTCCTTCAAATTGAATTAGAAGACCTTTGGTTTACGTCAGTGATCGTGAAGATCAGAGGTTTTCAAAATGGAGGACAGGCCTCCCCACGGGGACTGCAGACTGTTTCAGGGGAGGCTCAGAGAATGAAGAAATATTACATTAGTTATAATGTTAGTCATCTAAAGGAGATCACACAGAACAGTTAAAAGATTTTTTACTACTTTCCAGATTCAGAAACTAATAAATATCTTTTTATGTATCTGCTGTAGTCTGAAGTTATGTCAAACAGAAATATTAGGCTGTTGGCTATTGGCTTGGCTCAATCGTTGAGTGTCTGTTGGATCAAATAAAATAATCATGATCTCATAAAAAATCATCCAAAAATCAAGCAAAACTTAGCAAATAAACTAAGAGTGGACAGGTTTTTTTGAAGCTTTGTCCGAGGGAAGACCCACAGTCTTAGACTTTGAAAATGCGTGCTTTAGATGAAACACCAGATTATGTTGAAAGTTAAACATTATTCAAGGAGTTTATTCAAATTAAAGGATATTCCTAGCTTTTAAAACAGAACGGTTCAAATTCAGCATTTTCCTGCAGTTATGTTAAAAAATAACAGCAACTTCTCATAAGGTTTGTTGGAAAAATCACTAACTCACTTGGTCTGTGTAGCTACAATGATTATTTGTTAAAAATAGTTGTTTTCTGTAATTCAATTAAGTGATACGGTTGCAATACCACAATGTAACAGCACCTAGTCACAAATTCCTTCATGCAAAATAATACCTTTAGCGAGTACTTAAGTATTATCAGCATACGTAGCGTAAATACTGGCGAGTTGCCTCTATCAGAGTCTTATATTATTATAAATTAATTGTTGGATTGTTATTAATTGTGCATTAAGTTTTTAAAACACTTAAATGTGGTAATACATTAAGTTAGTTATCTTTAGCTGTATTTTTGAGTTACTCTGTAACAGTGCATCATATTTTTTGTGTGTAAAAAATCTGCAAAATAGCAAATCACTTTATCTGTCAAACAGAGAAAATAAAGTGAAGCAAAAAGTACATTTCTCTCTTAAATTAGGTGAAATAAGTAACATAAAATGAAATACTCAAGTAAAATACAGTACTTGAGTAAATGTACTTTACTTTCCACGACTCTATATCAACACACGATGTGACTTTCTTTCATATAATGATCCACAGATGAAATACTACTGTATTTGAACAAACATTTGTATGTGAACAGAGACATAATGGAGATCAGGATCAAGATCAAATAGTCCGTTTGCTGACTGTTTGCAATTTTCTAAAACTGTGTTAAACATGCAAAAGGAGCTGCGGCCAACAACCAACAGCAAATTACTGCAGGATTACGCTTCGCTACTGCTCCTTTTCCAGATCCTTGTGGCTTCACTTACAGCTCCAGTCATGTGTTCATACTCCATATTTTAATGGGGAGCAGACAGTGTGTGGCTTGTTAAAGAAAAAAAAAAAAAAAAAGCTGACTTCCTCTTGGCAGAAGAAGTCAGCCACACTGGGGTCCATGGCAGCGCTGTGTGTGTGATGGATTCCTCTCTGGAGGCCCAGTGCTGCAGCTCCGCCTGGGGCTCTTTGGCTCCATCATCAACACTAAAACCCCCCTGTAGGTTGAATAAGACAGCTCCACTTAATCCCCCAGACCAGTGGGTCTCAAATAAGGGTCTGGTTACTCCCAGAGGTCCATGGCACTCTGCTAGGAGGTCCATGAAAAGTCCTAGTTTTCATTCATTTAAATTATCATGGTGTTGAAAAATATTTATTTCTGTTGTTGTTGTTTTTTTACAAAACTATTTCCTTTCCACAAACTATTTTATAGGCCTGTCATATTGAAGTCCAAGGCCAGACCTACACCTGGGTGCTTGTCTCTGCCATGCTAGACCATACACACCATATTACACCTGCCTAAAACTTCCAGACACATTCAGAATCAAGCAAACTATACAAATGAAACAAAGAAGAAAAATACGATTTTCTTACTATGTCCCACCAAGAAGATGGAGTTCATGGAAGTCCCAGAAAATTTGATAATGATTGGCATTCACAAAACCACATTGTCTGCTGCACTTCTCAACCTGACAGTACTGATACTGATACCAAGCTTGAAGAAGCAAAGAGGAGTACCTGTATGGAAGATGAGCAATGAACTGCTGTGGACATGGTCAGCAACAAAATGTATTTTAGCCACTTAAAAAAAGGTCCACCATTTAGAATTTTCTGCTAAATAGCTCTCTCTCCAAATCAACCAAACTCCATAAGAAAAATTTGTCATTTTACCTCACAGAACACAGGAGTTGCTGGTCAACTGCAGCCTCGATCTGATTGTTTTTTTTTGTGTGTGTGTGTTATTGTGTGACTTTGGTGAATCTGAACTAACCTTTTAAAACACCAAAGTCATGCAATAATACAAACAAATTAACCGATCGAGACAGAGGTAGACCAGAAACTCCCGTGTTCTGCTACATAAAGTTACTGATTTTGTCTGTGGAGTTTGGTTGGTTTGAACAAAGCAATATTTGGCTTATATAACGGTGGTGTCCTGTAAGAAAAGGCTTGCTGACGGCAACGTAAAACAGTGAAAATGTTCTAAATATAGGGTATGGTCCTGTTTTTTTTCTGAAATCTGTTGTGTGGCTGACTCTGTCCACAGCAGTACATGCCGACATGCCAAACTCCATCTACTGTGGTTTAACGTAGACTATCAATAAGTATTTTAATGCAAACAAACCGAAGTGCATGCTTTTCTGTAGAGCAAGAGATTGATTTTAACAGTTTAACTATCCACACTGAATGGCAGCAATATTGAGAAATATTCTAAACTATCCCTTTAAATGCTGGTCTGAATGATTGAATATATTTAAATTGATTTTTTGTTTCCGTTAGGGAGCCAAAGCTTGCTTCCTTCGTGACATCCCCTTCTCCGCCATCTACTTCCCCGTGTATGCCCACACCAAGCAGAAACTGGCAGACGAGGACGGAAGTTTGGGGCCGCTGCAGCTGCTCACTGCTGGAGCTATTGCAGGTAACAAACATCTGGAAAGCTCTGAGGGTCTGTGGACGTCCAAACAGCAACACGTTTCGTTTTTAATTGAGGGCTGTGTCACATTTTCCTCTCCCAGGAAATGTTTTCCTCCCCCTTTGTGCTTTCTTTGTCCATTGAACCTCACAATACCCTCCTCGCCGTATATACAGTGCTTTTGTCATATCACACATACAGCCATACCCATCTCCAGCCCTGCGTGATGCTGCGGCAGGGCTGTCAGAATGTGACACCATCTGTGCATAGTGAAAGCGCTTCATTATGT
>JAJHUR010122555.1:1089-13750 GCA_027495735.1 Lutjanus campechanus | reverse complement strand
TGTGTGTGTGTGTGTGTGTATTGAGGCCTCACCACCAGGGTCGAAGTCAACAAAGTATTCAGGACACATCTGCATGACCGTCCCTGGAGTTGAATCCCCCCAGCACAGCCAGCCGTCCCACGTACGGTTACAGTAAGAACCTACAGAGGGCAGTACGGACACGGCATTGAACTTACAGTAGAGCTTACGACAGACATTAGAGATGTTTGTATGTATGTGTGTGCGTTCAAGTTCAAAATCACATGCCTCAACTTTTTAAATGAGTCTTTAAGGCAATTGTACTTGTTACAAGTGCAACTTTTAGATGCAAGCTCGACCAGTCACCTGCAATCCCAAAAATAGGGTTAGAGAGTTAGTGGTGAAAAAGAGCAGTGTGTAACCTTCTTCCGCTCCATCATGTTTCAAAAGACCCTTTTCACACTAAATTGTTTGCTTATTCTACAGAGTCTCCATCACTGGTGCTAAGTTCCAATTCCAGTAATGGTATGCTCTGTACAGTCTTGCATTTTTCATTCAAGTGCTGTTGTTTGTCTGTTCAGTATCCCTGCTCATGTTAACCCTCCAGTTCTTCTATTTAATTCAAATATAGCATAAAATGCGTCGCTTTTGTGTCAGGGGATTCCTCCAAGAAAAGATGTTCCATCCATTGCATGTTTAGAACAACAGTATAAAAGCTGGTGTCCTATATTATATTAAATATACTCTACTATATACAGCACTGCAGAAGCTGAGAGCTGATTTTTAATACCGTTTTCTCAAGATCACAAGTTAATCATTTCATTTTCTCATGATAACAGGTTAATTTTTCAATTTCATCAAATAACAAAGCTTGTTTTCTTGTAATAATGGGTTAATTATTCCATTATGCCAAGATCCCAAGTTAATTATTTCCTTATCTCAAGATAAGAAAGCTTGTTTTCTCACGATAAAAGATACAATATTCTGTTATCTTGAGAAAACAAAGCTTGTTTTCTTGTGGTAAGAGGTTAATAATTTTGTTATCTCACTGGCATGGCAGTGATAAATATTATTTATAAGAGGAAACAAGCTTTTGTTTTCTTGAGATAACAAGATATATTAGACTGTTAGCACAAGATAACGCAATGATCTCAAGATAACTTAAGAATAATTAAATAATGAAATAATTAAGAATTATTGCAAGTACGCCTGTTGTGATATACTATATTTACACCTACTTTAAATCAGTAGTAAATGTAAATGATTAGGGGCAGCATTTGACATTTAATGTGGAATAGTGAGGGATGTAATGTCTGAAATAGCCAAAATTACAGATTCATATTCTTTTACTATTCATGATCTTCTCTCTCTGTGGTCTTCTATTAAAGATGAGGCTACTGTAGATCAAGTTATTCTGAGCAACATGTCCAGACCATTTTTTGGATGGTCTCAGTAAACTTTTACAATCACTAATGTGCAACACTATACCACAGTATTCCATTCATGCATTTTACTTTAATCAGTCAGGTAAAGAAATAATAAGTTTGAATTATATTTTCAGTGAACAGGCCAAATTATCTGCAACAATGGAGAAGGTAACAGAGTGGCTCAGCCAATCCTGCCTTACGCTGAACAGAGAAAACAGTGACCGTGTACTTCTCAAACAAAGTGATCGCCCCAACATTTCTGTGGGAGGTCAAGTGATACAAAATGTTGAGGAGTACAAATATCTCAGTGTAATCCCAGACGCCTCTCTGACCTTTAAAAAACACATTAAAAAGACGTGCCATGTCCTGAAGTATAACACCACAAACTTTCATCACATCAGAAACTCGTGATCGACTGAAACTGCTAAGTGAAATCTGAACGCCATAACAAGACTGTTTTAAATCCAATTAGATCACTTTATAATCAAGTTCTCTCTGAAGGTTCTAGATTAAAAAAAAAAAAGATAGCATCATCACTGTGATCCACCCGAGAAATATACAATGTTAAGCTTTGATAACTTGGTCATACTTTCAGATGTTCGCTTAGTAAACAAGATTAACCATAATGGTGCCCCACTCCCCATCGAAGAACTTTGTGCAGCCTCGCTCTGAGCTATTGAACAGAGCCTTCAGGACCGCCTCCAGGGGTGACTGCAGCGTTCCAAAATGAACCTCTGCCTTCTCTCAATTAGCCTTTTCATGTAAAGCCATCAAAGAATGGAACAGGCTCCCCGACGCTCTAAAAAAAAATATCACAAGTTATCACAGTTTCTTCTGTGATGTGAAAAACTGGATTTTAAGCAGTCAGTCTTGTCAGCACTGATCTTAGATAGATGTTAGAGGTTACTCTAGCAGGTACATAGCTGTTATATGTTACCCTTGTGGGTACGTGTCCTGATAACTTTGCCACTTATAATGTAGTTATTGTATATTTCTTACTGTAATTTGTATTGTGCAGCCTGTAACTACCATATTTATTGTGTAAGGCAGAGAAATTGGTAACTTGGTCACTGAAAAATATAGTAATTGTATTTTATATTTCATGTATTTTGACGGTGCATTGTGCGCTTACTGTTTTTTATTATGTAAGGCAGCAGGACCAGTAACCTGGTCACTTTATAAGGTAGTTATTGTGTATTTTATATTGTATTCTGTACTGTGCAGTATGTACCTACCGCTTTTATTATGTTAGGCACCTGGATTTACTGTGGTCTGCACTGCACCTTGAATTTTGTTTGTTGCGTCGACTTGTTATGTGTGGGACTACAGATGGAAATTAGCGTTTCGCTAAATCTGGTGCAACCATGTTTTCATTTCTTATAAATGATCAGTGTCATTGCACGCTGTCCTTTTATAAATCAAATAAACTAAACTAAACGACCGAGCCAAATTCTCCTGTAATGTATTGTATCACTCAACACATAAATGATAAGAGACGTGTAATGGGTCTGTGCTGTCAGCGGCTCACATGTCAACAAAGCATCATAAAGGTAGAGAACTTTTTAAATTTTTAATAAAGCCCCTGCCTGGATGAATCATATAAATTATCTATTCAACATAAACGGTGTGTCTAACTGGCCCACGCAAACCTCGCTGACAATAGGCGGAAACCTGGCTGTACCAGGTTGCACAGTGGCATGCTGGGAAACGGAGCACAAAATAACATTTCAAAGGCAGCAAAGTACTGAGCGGGAGTAACAGGCACGGGGAAAGAGACAAAGGGCAAGTTTCCTTTCTTTCACACTCACTTCCTCTCTCTCTCTCTCTCTCTCTCTCTCTCTCTCTGAGGGTGTGCTCACACTGGAAACTTTTAGTAGGCAGGACAACCAGGAATACATACATCTCCATCTGCACGTCAGCTTATTATGCATTATTCATTAAGATGTATACTCGTCATTCATGCTCATATATTCACAAAACAGGCCAACAAACATAAGCTGGTTGTTAAAAAATTAATTCACTGAACATTATAGAGCTGAGGAGAAATGCACCCAAAAAAAGGCAATTTTAAATAAATATGTGTGAAAATATGAGACGATGATCTACAATTAAAAATCCAGTGTGTAAGTTTTAGGGGGATCTGTTGGCAGAATATGGCAGAAATGGAATAAAATATTCATGAGTATGTTTTCATTAGTGTATAATCACCTAAAAATAATAATCTTTGTGGGTTTTTTTAACCTTACAATGAGCTGTTTACATCATTCGTACAGTAGCCCATAATGGACAAACCAAACACTGGCTTTAGAGAGAGGCTGTTTTGCATTTTTTGCGAGGTTCCAGTTTCTCCTACGTGCTTGGATGGGGAGGATGAAGCGAGCAGTATTCAGCTGGTTGCAATCTACAACCTCCTCATTAGATACGACTAAATCACACCAGTCCTTTAGGCCTTTTGTTTCAGCCAGTCATTTCTAGGAGGCTGAACCACTGAAATCCACATGAGCGGCTTTTTATTTTCAGAACAGTTAGCTGATTAGCTGAGACAGTTAACTTAAGGTGACCATAGTAGGGTCTGACATTGACCACGACGTGATGACCCCAGGCCACTTAAAGATACCCTGTGGCCACCAAATATTCCAAGTAGGTGGCTCCATATGGCCACCAAGTTTTATACTGCAAATCGTCACTACCACAAAGTTACAGTTCCACAAACATCCTGAATCCCTCGTGCCTTTTAGTTCAACATTCTGCAAAAACAGTGTACAGTAGCTCACCAGCAGCTGAAAAAATATACAAAAATGAGCTACTTAAGTATGGCTTTATCAGGTCTACTCAAACTGAAAATGTGATTCTTACAGGAAAACCAGAAACACTGAAGGCGGACTATGGAAGAAAAATTAAACGGCAACAAGAATTTAGGAGTGGATGCAAGCAGGAGCTTACGTGTTTAGAAAACAACACATCTAAGGATGTAAAGTGCTGCAGTGTGTGCCGCCAGTTTCCTCAACGAGCCTTAATTTTCATCAGAAACAATGTGTTCAGGAAAAAAAACAAATCACAAATCATGGGAAAAGCAGACAACACAAGTGTCACAGTTAAGGAAGGCTGTGTTATGCTGCGTTAAAGTGCCTTTTCTGTATTGTTTTGACATAAGTTTACATTTGGGAGGCCAAAAATGTGCTTGACCACCGTATTTAGGAGTTTAGTGTCCCATTAGGCCAGTACCAGCATCTATCGCTGGATATTTTCAAAACCCTAACAACCAGGACCCTTAGTAAGTGTACCATATGTTCATGCATGCAGACGTGCATGTGCTTTTGCACGTACCAGGCTTTTTCAGAAAGATGGGGGAGAATTATTTTAGCACACACACACACACCAAGTGCACATTTCAACATCATTTTCATTGCTGGGTACTTTACAAAGGAAAAAGTGGGCCTCCTGGAGCTCTGACATGACAGCTAACCATTACCACACTGATCTGTCAGTTTTGTCAGAAGCCTGTGACTCATAGGTTAGCTCTGTGAGCTGCTTGAATGGCTGACAGTACAGTATTTGGTCATAAACTGAAGTATTCATCTCACTAAAAAACAAAAAAATGTCAACATCACGGTGGCACGAGAGATAATGTCTGTATACAATTTAATGGTAATCCATCCAATAGTTAAACATTCTACACATAGTGGTTTGAAGTTGACATAAACCACTAATGAGAATAATGTATTACTGTACTTAAGGAGTATCTTATTGTGGCAGTAAAAGTATCTACTAATTCTTCTGAAAATATTTTTTTCCCAAATGTTTTTTATTTCCTGAGGATAATTGATTGAAAGTCTTTTTCCCTCCTTTTTATTCACATATTGTGGATCCCAGGATGACAGTCGTGCTCAAATAGGAGCTGATGGAATCAAAGTAAAAGTCATCTAAGCACAATGAAAATAGATTTGTTGTAAAAGGACGTCCTGTAAATCAAATTTTCCATGTAAAGTAAATGATGGCAATCACACGGGGAGTCAGTTCATTAAAAGTTGATTCAGCACTAAAACTCGAGTGCAAAATATGATTAATGTCTGTGTGCCTTCCGCCAGAAGCAACGCGTGTTTTTATCATTAAGGCGATGTAAGTTCCAGCAGGATGGCTGTTATTAGCTGACTGCAAAAACAACAGAACAATAGGTGCAGTCTTATCACCTTCTTCTGTGCGTGGCGGGTCGTGGATTATCTTCAGGTAGCACTCAAACTGAGCAGCCAGGATCTGGTGTCGGGACTTTCCTAGGACGGTGGATATGTCGGTGTAATTCTCCTGCCTCTGCTGCTCCTCCACCACGTCCTCGACAGTCTCCATGGAGCCCACGTCCTCACACTGAGACACCTGGGTAATAAATTCAAACACTGTGTATTAGAGGTGTTAGAATGATGAATGTCTCCTCTTGACTTCACCTTTCTTATGAGGCTGAAGTGTCATGTTACATCACATTTGAAACTAATGCAGTACCAACAGTTCCCAGAGAAAAACTGTACACGTCTAACTGATCAACACTTGGAAATATCAGTTCAATGCATAGTTAAAAAGTGATGTAATAGCAGGAAAGAACTGGAGTGTGGAAATAAATAATACCGTGTGTGAAAACTTACTAAGCGAATAAAAGAGAGAGGGATGTGCATTTATACACACACACGATCACACTCACCTCTGTGCACAGTGCTACTGCAACTATCAGTGAGAGTGTTAGGGTCCTCCACATGTTTCTAAAAAGGAAACAAGAACAAGGACAATGTAATTATTAGACATTTATATGCCAGATCACCAAGTAACCATGTGCTATTACCAGAGTTGGGAAGGATACTTCAGAAATGTATTCTGATACAGTTACTAATTACATGTTAAAAAATGTAGTCAGTTTGTTGTCTGGTTTATTAGTTTGTCCAGCTTGTTCCTTCCTTTGTTGTACGCAATTTATTGATCAACTGATTGATTTAAAGACTAAAAAATGGAGATATTTCCACCCACCAAAGCGTTCTTTCACTAGAGGCACACTGTGCATGGTAGTTTATCAATCTTTATTTTAAAATTGTAATCCTATTAATAATCCACATTTTTCTAAATTTATCTGTAATCTGATTATGTCTTTTTTTTATCTGTAATATAATGGAATACAGTTACCTGTTATTGTATCCAGATTATGTATTATGTAATCCAGTTACAAGTAATCCGTTACTCCCCAATACCAGCTATTATATGTGAGAAGCTGTTATTCATTTCAAAACTGCGGTTCTTACAAAAAAAACCCTAAGTCTTTTATAAATACGGTTTGAAGGCGCCTACACATTATAACTGATAGACTGCTCTGCGCTAGCTGTGCCATTGTTTTTCTATGGGGAGAGCGGTGGCGCCCAACTAGGTGGAGGCTCTACCCAGCGGTGGAGTTAGTCATTTTGGGGGGCGTAAGGCAAACACAGGTATGGGGCTCTCCACATCCCTTGTTCTCCCCCTGCTTCAATCGTTGAGTAAATAATGAGTCATAAAAACAAACATTTATTTATGAAGGAGTATGGAGGATAAATTGAGGAGTCTCCCAGCCTCAAGAAATATAGACAAGAATAGAGAAGTGAGTGAAATCATGATCTTGAAACGATCTGCTATGTGATGTTTACCCTGCCGTACATGTGCAGTTACCTGTAAGTATGTACCCTAGGTCCTTATGCACATAAACCCAGGCATCATAAGGTTTAGTCTTCAGGCTTCGTCTTTGACTGGGTAGAACACTCAACCCTCAAAATGCGAAACTCTGATCCTCCTGTGTCATAAAACTTTATCTCTTGCACATGACCACAGAGTACATAATTATATGTATCTAAGGATTTGCATGAACGCAGATTTTCCTTTGTGTAAACACCGGATGAGATGGGTTTACATATCAGGCCACCTGGATGCATCTAAAATCCGTTTCAATCCAGGTCTGGGATGGCATAGGGCTCTGGTAATATCTCACCATGACTGGGAACTAATTTATTGATGTAATTAACCTCGTCTGAACCACTTAGGCTCCTGATGTGATTGGTCAAAACCAGGTAAGGTGAGCAAAATAAACAGGACATGTCAGCAACCCATAAAGTTTTTGTAATTCAGAAACCTTCTTTTATCTAAACATTTATTCGAATAATAAACTTAGTGGGGTGATAAGAGACATTGTGACTATACTGATAGTCAACCATTGTTAGCTAATGTATGTATCTGAGGGTTCACAAAATGAAGAAATTTGTAAGCATTTGTTGTCATTCAAATTTACATAATTTGTGTAAGTGCATAATCTTATGTGAGCTTATGTACATGGTTGCAAGGTCCATGGTCTTCTCACCGAATTGGGCTACTTTTGTAGTGTTGCAGCGGGTTTTTGTCTGCTGGTTGAACAAATCTATTTTGCATACAAATTACATGAAGAACATTATAAATAAAAATCAATATTTTAAGTGAAATCATTTATTTATACCCAAATCCTAACAAATTGACTCCATATCAGCATGTACACACATGGCCATGGGACACTTCACATGCACACACCCGCATACACACACACATACACACTCACGCACACGCACACGTGCTCTCTGCCTGCCGGCGCCGATAATATTGGCTGTTGGGCTAGTTTTGGTTGTTTTTGATCCGCCACTTGGCTGGTTTTGGCCCCCAGACCTGGCAACCCTGCTTACATATGTTTATTTACAGTAGGTCTAAGTGTATTTTCTCATCTACCAGGACAGGAAGTTCATGCTCCACCAGTCATTCCTCTCCACTGTCCACTCAGGGTCACAGAGACAGATGTGTGTTTATTATTATTTTTGGGCGGGTTAGGTTTAAGGGCAGCAAGTTCCCTTTAGTGTTTCCTCCCGAGCCCAATGAGCCAAACAAGGGTGAAATAAATACTCAACATAAGGAGGATTAAGAGAGAAAGGTGACAACTGTTTCTAAGAATCCCTGAAAGTCATACAAATGTTACAAAAAGTGTCTCTTTGGTGGGTAAACATGATGGGCTTCATTTATACATGAGTTAAGAAACTGGCTACAATTTGTTTCAGTGTTTGTGTTCTTTAATTTTGTTGTAAATGCAATGAAAAGGCTGTTTTTTTGTCAGTCTCAATGTCAGATGGTCAGTTCAAGCATTAATGAAATGCAGAATTGTGCTTCTGTAAATTATGTTTGACCACTGTAGCTTGATTTGGAGGTGAAGCCAGAGAAACCAATCAGCTGTAAATGTAGTAAACCAACCCTTCTCTTCTGAGTTTACCCTCAGTAACAGTTGACTATGGCTGCTACAAACAATTAATCAGTTGATTTTTTTTTTTGATTAATTGATTAGTTGTTTCATCCATAAAATGTCAGAAAATGGTAAAAAAAAAAAAAAAAAATTGGTTATCACTGTTTTTCAAAGGCGGCGTCCTCAAATGCTGTCGTTTTGTTCACAACCCAAAGCAAGTTTACTGTCATAGAGGACTGAATAAACCAGAAAACATTCACATTTAAAGGGATAGTTATAGTCATTATCTACTCTCTCTCCACCCCCGATTGAAGGGATTTATTTTTTTAGTCCACAAAACACTGCTGGAGTTTCACAGGAAAACAGAATTGCATCATTGCAGAATCTCCCAAACAATGTAAGTGAATGGTGACCAGTTTTCAAACAGAAAAAACAAAAAAAACAAAAAAACATACTGCTCGTCTGGTGTATCCAAGTCTCCTAAAGCCCCAACATGCCAAGTTCACTTGAAACTTGAAAGATTTACACCAGGTTTTTAGCCAAAATCTTCACTGTAGATCCTTAGCTTGGAGCCACATTCTCATGCTGAACTGGGTGTGTGTGGTGTGACTGTGTGAAAGTGCAAGTTAACGGCATGTTGGGGCTTTACTGTCCCTTTAAGAAGCAGAAACCAGAGAATTTGGACATTTTCTGTCAAAAAGGACCCAATATGATTCAATTCAATAGTCGAATAATAGCTGATTAATAGCTGATTAATAGCCTTCTCCTTTCTTGTGTCCTTTGTGCTATACACTAGGGCGTGTCTATGTTGAAAAGAAAACCAAATTAAGAAGATGGCTAAAAGATGTTGGAGGACTTATATAGTTGACATATAGTGACAATATTAAGTTAGCTAATGTTAGCAAAATGCTGGCTACCTAGCTAGCTAATGACTGGTGTAGATTAGACAGCTAATCAGCTGGCGTTTTGCTAACATTAGCCATCAGATGTAACTAGCTAACTAACAATTTATAAAAATTAACTAAAAGGTTAGCTAGCATTTTGCTAACATAAACTAACTTATGATGTTGCTTTAACAGGCCCCCCAGCAGCATATTTTAACCATCTTCAAACTTTGGTTTTCTTTTCAACGTAGACAAGCCTAGCATATAGTGGGGTGCCTTTTACATGATTTCAAATTGATGTTGTGCAGATATGTTCACAGTGATATTGATACAAAACCTTCAGAAAACCAATACCAAAGAATACCAAGAATACCAAACATTTGATTGAATTACAGACAAATGTAAGAAATGATGCACACTGACATTAATGTTCACACATAAAAAAAAATGATTAATGGATTTGAGTATTTAAGTGGTTTGATATTGTCAAGCTGCAGGAACAGTTTTTCATCTAGATAACGGTGGAGGACATTTAAATGTGATATTGGAAACATTCTGCTTCAAGTGATTAAAGCCCAGACAGGCAGCCGGTTCGAAGCAGTTACCGTTCAAATTCAGGCCAAGAAGCTCTTCTTTGAGGCCAGCGTAACAAAAACATTTTGACAGTTCAGTGCACGGGAAGGAGAGATGAAAAGTTAAGGAGAAAGAAATGTGAGAATGCTCTGCGTCAGAGGTGTGAGAGTTTCGGGAACCAGCACTTTGAATAGAACCAGTGCTTCGGTTAGTATGAAAAAAATCATTCTTCATTCTTTATTTGGACTTCCTTTTTTTTTTAAATTTCTACCTCTACTTGCACACACAGAGAAAGATGCAGAGCATGCAGTGAGGGAGAGAAAAACCTGGACTTAACTAAAACAAAACATTTTAATTAAAAAAAAATCGCGTTTCAGTGAGGATTTAAAGCATAATTTAATGCAAAATGTTCAGTGGGAGTGATGTGCAGGGTGTGCAAGGTTGAACAGAAGTAAGCTCTTTGGACTCAGCCCAACACACAAAAGTAATTATTTAAACATTTGCAGTAAATAACATTTCAGTGTTGAAGAATTCAATATTTATGTGCAGCTAATCTTTCAGTAACTGTCGGCAAGTGAGTCATGTTTTGATGTTGGAAAGGTGCAGAATGCTGCACAAATAAAACAGGCATGATTTTTCCCTCCACAAAACACAATCCGATGCTATTAGACTATTCTTTGTGCAAAGCTGAGCTGACCTACTGCTGGCTGCGTCTTCACATTTAAAGGTAGAATCTGCAACGTTGTTTCTAAATGCACCATTTAAAGTTCGTAGAGCCCACCTCCCCGGCTCAACTAACAAGAGGGAGGGTGAGCGACATGTGAATTAGGAGTGCGAGCAATGGTAGCGTGAACAAAGCAGTGAATCAAAGAAATAAAATGTTATTTTCTGATTTGATGTGAACGTCTTTTTCTCTCTTTCTGCAGCTCTCAACAAAGGATGGAATATAACTGTTGGTCTTGGGCTGTAACTAATGATTATTTCCATAGTTGATTAATCCCTCCATTATTTTTTCAATTTATCAATTAGTTGTTTGGTCTATAAAATGTCAAAAAAAACGGTGAAAAACATTGATCAGTGTTTCCCAAACCCCATGATGCATTGCTCAAATGCCATGCCATGTTTTTAATTACTCTTGGCACTGTGCACCTGGAAGGCTTTGAGGTCGGAAGTTGGCAATTTCAACTGGGAAATTCCTGGCCTCCAACATTGTCCCGAACGCAGCATAAGGTTATCTCTTGCTTTTGCCTGCGACTGATGCTTGTTTTCCTGTGCTGCGTGATCTTTGCCTACATTCCTGCCCGACTCTTTGACTCTCCGCCGGGCCACGCGCCCTGCCTCCATTCCCTGCTCGGCTCTGCTCGGCCATCCTCAATTCTCCCCTAACCCTCCAGAGCCCTCCCTCACCCTTACATTCTTCATTCCTCACCTGTCGCAATAAAGCCCAGCGTTGGTCATCTACCCTCTCGACTGACCTGACTGTTCAAACACAGCCTCCCTCTTTCATTCGTTCAACCCTCTTCTGGAAAACGTCAGTACTGTAATATTTCTGCATACCCCCAAAACCTGCAGATATGAAATGTTTAGAATAATGTTTAGAAATTTTGTTCTCCCTTCGACCAAAAATTTGTGATTTTTCTTTTGTGCGTGCATCTCTACTCCGGCCTGGCAAACTGTTGGCTAGTTGGTTTGTTCACAGCATAGAGCTGAATGTAAATAGATAAGAGACCGTGCGTCACAAACTGCAATAAACGTTCTGAATTTGCTGTTTGCATGTCCAAAGAATGCTCCCAAAACCTGAATAATGCCAGTGTATCCCACGTCTTAATCAGAATAGGATCCAATCAGAATAAAGCCTCATTCAGAATATTCAACAGGAATATGCTGTTAATCAAAAAAGGCATTTTTCATGTCCTTTTGAAATGAATGCCCTTTGGCATTACAAATCCTTTACTACAAGGAAAGCATCAAGAGTAGACATTATAGATCTTGCCTTTCTGTCCCTCCTTTCCCTGTGTCTCTTTCACCTGAACACTCACACACTCACACAAAGCACACAATGCTCAAAACCTGCTTCTTAGATTCACTGCACAAGCCACACATGCATATAAATCATTAACCTTTTTCTATTAAAGAGTTTCAAGACCTTTATTAATTCACTTATTAATGACCTGGATAATCCAAGAGATATTAAGATGATTTTTGCATTTCATACGATACTGTGTCATCGTCTCCCTGCAGTCTGAGGTGCGGCGACATCAGTTCACACACTAACACCCACAAACAGACATTTATCATGACAATTACAGTAACAGTAAGTCACAGTAAGGACCAAACAGTGAATGTCTCTCCATCTGTTATGTACACAGTTGCCTCTCACAATGTATTGCTCCCGATCAGGACATTGAAAGTCCAAGGACACGCTCACTTGGACATTATAATACCTTGGCAGCACTCACTGTGCGCCATTGTCACCAACGAACACTGCAGACAATCTATCTGTGAGCTGTAGCCAAAGGGGTTTGGTTTGTATTAGCTTTCTGGTAACAGTACAAATGAAATGG
>JAJHUR010122551.1:0-30378 GCA_027495735.1 Lutjanus campechanus | reverse complement strand
GTGGACTGAACAGTATGTGCCGACGCAGAGCGTGGAAGAGGAGTTTCTACTGCAATGGGATATGTCACACCAGAACATTACATGAGTATCATTAGTACACTCCAGTATAGATCATTGTTAGAGTTTATGATCACATGCATGTAGTATTTTCACATTACATATCGGTTCAGTGTTATTATTCTCTTATTCTGTGCAGAGTTTGCATGTTCTCCCCATGTCTGCGTGGGTTCTCTCCAAGTACTCTGGCTTCCTCCTGCAGTATATATTCCATTATTAGTAGCAGCAGTGGGGTCACATATTGAGGACTTCACCCTCAACAGGGGGAAATATGTTGTGCTAGAAATAGGAGTAGAACAAAGAAGCTCTTAATTCTAAGAAAGTGCAGGACAGGATGTATCTCAAGAATTGAAAATTACATTGTCATTACATAAGTGTTTCACACACACACACATATATATATTAAGGCAGATCCAGGCGCCAAATTTCTTAACCTGGGTCTGAATACCAGGATGTCCTTCAGAGACATGCACATGGTTCTGTTGTTGCCAAGTTTGGACATGTTTTGTCCACTCTGTGAGATATAAAAATCTCTGAAGACAAAGAGTTTGAGTTTGTTGTATTATGAACATTTGATTGTGAAGTCTGTAATAAAGCTCCCAAAGGCCGCAACCGAGTGTCTGTCTTTCTCGAATTTCTCTCCAACAAAAAGCACCTTAGACAACCCTGCATCAAATAATTCAAACTCTCCCTTTAAGTGAAGGATCTAAAGACTTCTTCCACCACTTCTAACATGTAAATGAATATTGAATACTTAATAAAACATAAGGCCACTATCTGCCCTCAGAAGTGCTTTAATCCTCCCTGGATGGCAGTCAGAGTGCGCTGAACTGTGTGCAGTGGGATATTGGACTATTCTTAAAAAAGGAAAGCCTCCAGCTCTTTGCCATAAATGTTCAATGATCTATGATTGGGAAGATACGGGAAGTGTTTGACTTCATTCAGGCGTTCATGAAGACTCTGTTTAATTTGCTTAGCTGGGCGTACAGTATCCGTATGTTGGCCTTATTATCTTTGAATACTGCAAGATTGTGATGTAAACAATATGCTGTATAATGGACTTATTGTCTCACAACCTCAATCAACAGAACAAATGACTGTGATGAGAAGCCCTCTCATATCATTACTTACATACTAAACCACATATTTAATCACCGAAAAGAGACAGATCTCATTATTCGACTTCTTCAAAATGTAAACCTATAGATTAAAAGCTGTCAAGCAGCTTAACTGTTTTCTTGCTGTCTAATTTCAGGATGAAATATGATAATATTACAACTATTTTTGGGTTGACTTTCAGTTTCACATACCCAGTGAGGGAAGAAGTACTTAGATCTGTTGGTTTAGTAAAAGTAACTATACAGCAATATACAAATGAACACAAGTATTATTAGACAATGTACCTAAAATATCATATGTAAAAGTACTGTACTCCTGATTGTAGAAAAACATTTCCTTTTACTGGTTCATTATCACATATTCTACGTTCTTGCTCCCAACTCGACAACTTAGTCAGTGGTCCTTGGCTTCAAACTACGACACTGTAGGTACGCCTCTAATGTCACTTTTGCATGTGCAGGGGTCCACAGTCAAGTTAACAGTACTAAATATCCAACATCTGGCTAGACTTTCAAAATAAAAGCACAAAAACTACTTGGTTAGGTGAAAAAAAGCCAACATTGACTTTTGGTTTCACAGAAAATGAACTCCACTCTCCACTCGATTTTTGAGAGAGATACTGATAATGATTTTCGAGGAGAAAAATTCACTGATTACTGATATGGGGGCTAATATTATGGATTTTTGAGCTGGAATAAAAAGAGACTTTTTCTGTGTGGATTGTGCAACAATATGACTGTGCAAAGGTACTCAGAATCTTTATTATAGATGTTTATATGTTCTGTAAAAATATTTGTGCATATCGATAAACATACGCCAATACTGATGTATCCACTAGAGGCCCACATCAGGCCAATATCAATATATTGATCAGGCTGTAATTTAAAAACATAAAATGCTATCAAAATGCTACAAAATTTTGAAAGCAAATACATAATTATCACTGAAATGTAATTTAAAAACAATCATTTAAAATAAGTTTAGTCTTTGTATTTTTATTTTAATATCAGCCAGTCACAATCATACTCGTAGCGCCTACATACGCCATCCATGATTACTGATCATTACATGCTAAACTGCATGGCAAGGTCATAAGCGATAGTAAATGAAAGAAAGTGACAGTGAGCGCTTCCATCTAACCCACCTCCTCCATATGCAGACTACAGGACCCATTGGGAAAAGAAGTGCAAATCAGGAGAATATTTTAGGCAGCTGTGTTGAAAATCACCTGGATGACAATTAAACGAGCTCAAGTGCTAGTGGCAAGAAGTGCCAGTGAAGTGTCCACAGCACCTGCTCGCACCAAATCGTGCAAAAAAAAGCAAAGTGGTACTTGGAGAGCTTCAGTATCTTGTGAGGTGGTACACGGTGTAAAAAGATTGAGAAACACTGCCTTAAAACCTTCAATAACATTTGGTTTTCTCATGGGACATGAATCACGGTTTACTGGGTGAAAGCATTTGCATTATCCAGCCCACCCACCTCCTCCATTTGCTGACTACTCCCTCTTTATATGACGTCAACAGCCTGGTATGTCTCATGCAGCACCAGGCTTGTATATACATAATGTACTGTACACATCTATATGACTCACTGAGGGGCAGAGACAAAACATTGATGTTTGACAAGTTTGATTTGATTTGATTTAGCACATATTAAAAAAAAGGCAAAAACAAAACAATATAAGAAATAACAATATCATGAGTTTCCCTCGATTTTAAATTGAAGCAAATTAAAATTTAATTACAATTACTGATTATGATTTTGAGCCTAAATATTTAGGTTTAGAAACTTAAGTCCTGTTTTTATAGCATTAGTCTCAGACAGATAGGTAATATGAAAAGAAAAAGGGAAATCAAAACCAGTAAAGTAATGTTAGATGGAAAAAACGATACAGACCATAAACAACAACAAAAACTAATGCCAGTTCTAGGATTCTGTAAAAATTGTGGGGAATGGGAACAACTTCAATACAACTTCACCTGATGAAACATCATAACGTAACACTAGAGGGGCACGTATAGCGCCTCAGTTAGGGGACCAAGCTGCCATATATAAAACGTTGGGAGTGAACAGGGAGTGACAGGCTGCATATATTACATTATTAGATTTTATTATATTAGATTATTATGATGTATCAGTGCATAACAAACCTCTGCTACACAAACTTGTATGTTTCTTTTGGACTTTTCTCTAGTCTTTGCTTTTGTGAAATATTGAACAATTTTGCTCCAAATGTGGGCCTCAAACAGTTATTTAAATGAAACCATCTGAGAGGTTTAGAGGGGAAATGACTCTTTGGTGTAACTGCAAACAACTGAAACATGACAACGGAGCCAAACCAGACACTGTTTTTGTATAATCACGAGCCAGAAAGTTTGGAAAGTTTTAAACTTAAATGGGGCATTGTATTTTATAAGCCTGTCGAATGCTTTTTTATGTCGACTCTTAATCTGAAAAGTAACCATTTACAGCTGCTGTCAAATAAATGTAGTGTTGTAAAACCTGGAGTAGAAGGATGATGTAGCATACTATGAAAATACTTCAAGTACTTCAGAATTATACTTAAGTACAAGTATCGAACAAGGTTGTTGCTATAGCATTGACACATGAAGATTCAGATTCATTAAAACAAATTTATTTATTAGATCCTACGTTGGAGCTTTCAAACTCTTGTGGTTCTCCAAGTTGTCACATTCGATGATCCAAGTAGCTGGAAAGTTGTAATTTATTTTGTACCTTGTGGGCAAATACTGTGGTCTAAATTCCAATAAACATCTAAGCTGTGCCATTACATGCAGCCCCAGCAC
The DNA here is from genome assembly GCA_027495735.1 of Lutjanus campechanus. Classification (NCBI taxonomy): domain Eukaryota; kingdom Metazoa; phylum Chordata; class Actinopteri; order Lutjaniformes; family Lutjanidae; genus Lutjanus; species Lutjanus campechanus. Next base: position 26,392 of record JAJHUR010122551.1, on the reverse strand, counting down.
TCTGTTGGTGGAGATTATTCCAGAATTCAGCCCTGTGGTCATTTATGTTGGAGTGCAACTTTAGATGAAGTGTGTTGTGTGTTGGACTGAGTGGATGCTAAACCCTGCAAACACATTAACATCAAAGAAAACTAAGCAATACGCATACATTAAACATCAGCCACTGATCTTCAGTTATCATGCTGCCTCAATTTGTGTGGAGGGAAGGCCACCATACAAGGTGGAAAATTACTCAGGAAGTAATCTTAAACTCCTCGAAAAAAAAATCCATAAAATGGAAAATCATGATATGACTTCCTGATGAAGCTTCGGCGGCGGCTCCCCTGCTCCTCATAATTGAAACAATGCTGCAGGATACCCGGAGTCAAGAAGGCACATAATGCATAACAGTGCGATGAATGTATGAGGTTTAATAGATCGTGAAAATGGCAGGCTGATGACAGAGATGGAGCATTTCATTAGAAAGCCTGAATCGAGTCTGTACGGGTGGTTGCTGTTGCACTCTAACACACTGTGATGAAAGGCTGGCTGTGAGTGCCCACAGCACACACCTGGAAGGTTGGCCTTTTGTTCACACTACACCCTTAATTAGAGCTTCTGAGAGCTGCAGCTATTTTGGATCCAGTTTTAAGTTGGTAAAATAACGGACTTGTTAAGCTCCTGGTCTAAAAAATCCCTAATGGAATCTATTATTCTCTTGTATTTTATTAGTATGGAGAGATGTGTAAGTCATTAAAGAAGCCATTCATCCAAATGGCTAATTGTCACAGGTCAGGCACAGGGCAAGAGGGAGAGGACCCAAATGCAGACACTATAGAAGAGGAGATTGAATTAAAGGCACGTCACCAGAATCAATGGTTGAAAAAAAGGGCTAATGGTTGGCAATCTGAGCAGGGTAACAAATCTGACAAAGTAAATGCAGGAAGGCGCTTCACAGATCTTTTCCAGGCCTGAACCGCAGATTGCATTAAAAAGACGGGCCAAGTTCTGATGTCCCTGTAAGCCTTTAACACTGAGCCCTCATAGACTTTATCTAGTGTGTGACTGCAGGACGGTTCTACGGCTACAAACTGTGTGGACCTAAGACATTTAATACACAGGCGGCACATTAACCGCTTCAGCTTGTTGCTGCAGATGTCAGCATCACAGCCTTTGACATGTAAACAGGGGAGCTGCTGGTTTTCTGAATAGAAAATACTGTAATATTTACATTTCTCAACCATCATAGGACCAGCAAACTTACACATAGTGCTGGTTAGCAACCATTGACTGTATGTAGAGATAGATGATGTGGCAGCTCCTCTAAAGTGAAGACAAAACATCTTGACCACCCCCTGGTGGCTGGCTGCAGTATAGGTCATAACCCCACCCCCTCCATGTTAGCAGATGGGACACGGGCCAAACTAAAAAATCAAAGTACAGGGCAAATACATTTTTCCCAAAAATGGTTTCTGCCATTTAACGTAGTTCTTATCCTGCTGATGTTTGTTCAGTTGTCAATTTTTCTAACAAGTTTTGTTTTAATTAGTTATTTAAATCTATAAAAATGGGTTTCACATCATGATTGACAGCTGAGCCCTGCTTGCAGTTTAGTCAGCCTGCTGTACGGGTGGGAACACAGGAGTGTCGCTCCAACCCTGATCACTGCTTAGCCAACTCTCGCTTCAAATGACGTCACCAGCGCAAGATGGCCGCACTCGTATCCGCGATATTTTGGCTTCATTGTTGTACAGTGGGAGGAAGTGGAGACATGTTGTCCACCTATGCTAGCAACATACGTCACTTTGCTGACTCCTGTCATGTTTTCTTTTTCTTTTCTTTTTTTTTGCAGTGTATACTGTCATACTGTGTATACTATATTGTATACTGTCATGGCTGTTTTGTCATTGTGGGTTATTTCCTCAAGTAAAGTAAAAGCAGAGTTGTAGACTCATAGAAAGTGTTTTAAAAAAGCTCAGAAAGTCTTTGACAGAGCACTCAAACACTGTTGATTTCACACCAGGACCCTTGAACCGTCTTGCCAAAGTGCATAAGGGGAGACATTGGAACTGGGCCACCAATTTACAGGAGCGAGTATGCGAGGGCAGAAGGTTTAGCATTTTAAAGTCAAATATCAGTATCAGTATTAGCCTCGAATATCTTGTGTTGGGCCTTTGTAGGTGACTTTGTGGACAAATGAAGAACGGCAGAGTTTGGAAAGTTTCACAGTGAATATGAGGCTGAGGGGGAAGAACATTTGAAACAAAAAAAAGGTTTGTAGCAAAGTCAATTTGTTTCAGTGTAATCACCTTTAGCAACAGATTTGGACACAAATCTTTCATGTCAAGCTCAAGTTTGGTAAACTTGGGCAAACAAATTTGTGCTCTTGACCAATATCAAACCACCTTGACTTTGTTTAACTTCGAGAGAGCTGAGAGCCAAAGACTGCTGTACCGACTTTTATATAACGTCTTCTGTCTCAGTATAAACTTCCTCACAAAAGAGGAAGGGTTCTCAGTTATGAGACAGGAGTTGAGGGTAGAAATATCTCTTCCAGATAAACTGTGTGACCTTATTGCGCCACTTGTGACCAACCTTGCAAATTTCCCCACTGACAATTAGCAAACTAGCTAGTTGGAGGAGCTTTTTTTCCTCCTCTTAGATGACTTCTTTATTAATTGATATGATGTAAAGTCCAGAGAACACAATACCACGGCAGAGTAAACTGCCCAGTGCAAAGAAAACAGAAAGAAACTTGAAGAGCTATTGTGACTGATTCACACAGGCATGTTTCCAGCTTGCAAGCCTGTTGCAGAAGTACATCAATTAGTGATTAGTCATATGTAGGCCTATGTATGGATCTATGTATTTACTTTCCCCATTCATTTATTCTGTTAGTGCTATTTTTATATATTTTGTTCTATTTTATTGTCAGTGTTATTATTTTTTTAAATATTTGTTCAGGGTTTCCCCCAGTGTACCGCAAGTCTAATGGCCCGCCGGGCCGAAGCATCAGGGAATTTTACTGTCAGATGATGTATTTTTGAGATGTTTTTTAACAGTTACAGTGGGTTGCTTCGGTTGGAAACATACATATAATGGTTGGAAAGCTCAACAGCGACTTCTGTTTGTTAAAACATGAGTGCACTGCAGGTGAAGTCCCTCTCTTTCCAGTGTCCACATGGGACTTTATTTTGAAAAAATAAAATATGGTAGTTAACAGCAAGAGACAAATAATTTTTTGATCCTCATACTTTGACTTTTTTTTTCATAAATCAATTCTATTGGTCACATTTTATGTCTGTCTGTGGGTTTTGCAAATGTTTAATGATTGAAAAGTATTGAAAAGAGCCACTAACTTTGTGTAAACAGCATTCAATCATTTTAAAAACAGTTTTTTTTTCCTGAAAAGTAACAGTTGGATACGCAAGGTTTCCAGCGACAATATATTTGTCAATATAAGGATAATTTTCCATGTCAGTTTAATTTCTTTTGGTGTTGAAGACACAGCATTCCAACATTATACATGGTCAGATTGTTTGTAAAACTCTATCTGGTCATCTTTTAGCACTGACTTACTGTTCAGCTCTATAAAATCTATTTCATGGCTTTTTTAAATACTCAATTCTGAGATTCCATCTGTGATAATGTTTTCACAGACGCTATAGGACATAATGCAGTCTGTCACCGGCCCACACCAGGCCTCTGTCAAAAAAGACACTTGGCTGCCGGCCCCTGTCAAAAGAAACTTGTCACCGGGCTGAACAACTTCGCTGGGAGAAGCCCTGTTTGTTTTCTGTGTGTGTGGTGTGGACGGGGCTACATCTGCATTTCATTATGCAATCCTGTTTTCTATCATGCAAATAAAGCAGAACCTTTTAAACTCCAAAGTGTTTAAAAGTATTATATGTATATAGTTTATATGTATATATGTCCCAGATAACAAGACTGCAGCAGCTGAGTGTTGAAACCAGTTAAAATATTTGTCTTTCATCAGGCATTTTCAATAAAGCAACTGTATATTCTTATCCTTACAGCCTACAGTATGTTGGTGGTTCAAGTAGAGCTAAATCTAGTGGAACGTCCCAATATATCAAATGCAGTCCATGCCATGTACTAATATTTCTCTACATGGATAAGACATCCAGAGAAGAACAGCCTAAGGCGTCCGAGCAATGCCGCTGTGTGTGTATGTGCGTGTGTGTGAGTGTGCACTTCACGCCGCCAAGTTATGAAGCAGCCGAGGTCCAGAATAGTGTTTGTATTGACTGAGGAAAGTCTACAGAGCCTCCATTACAGCCACGCTGTAAACAAAGACACACTGTGTAAGTCATACAGGGAGTCTGAGGTATCTTGAATCATGAAACAAATATGGCTCACAACAGCTCATTGAGGATGCTGTCTGTCTCTGTTCACACACCAAATCTGTAGGAAATAGCACAGGTCAACAGTGGAGTCACTCAAGGAAACTGGGCTGAAAGCAACTTTTCAAACACTGGAGTATTTTTATAACCCTGTAGATGATTTTTTTTTTCCCTTTACATTTAATTTAATTGACACAAATTGCTTTAGTTCTGCAATTTGCTGCAGACTATCCAGGAGCTGACAGTTCTGGAAAACATTCATTTAAATGTACTCAAGAATGTTTTATGTAATAAAAAGAATGTGATACATGTAAACGATCGTTCCTGTCACCTAGAAGTGATATTCAGTACTCATTTGCAACAGCAATTCATTGTAAAATAAACATAATGCCACTTGGATTATGTTTTTTATCAACATAATAAGGAAACATGAGAAAAGGAGATGACTAGTTGCTCTGTATACTCAACAGACAGACAGTGTGTCAGGTGCTCTAAGTAAAAGAAGAATAAACATGAAGGCAAACCAGGCACTCCAAAAATAAAAATAGAATGAACAAGGAGGTAAAATTAAAAAGCCTTGTAGAGACTAAATCATTTAAAATACCAGCATGTTTCAACCACTGTATGTCTTTGTCGGCGCTTTGAACATAATAATTATAGATTTTTAATGAACATATCTACAAAGATACAAAATGTTCATACTGAGCCTGAGCGTGTCTGAAATTTATCCGCTGTCAACATGATTCATCTGTTTTTCCTACAATATCCGCCTACACAAGCTAAAGTATGATAAATGTTTTTATGATTATGTTTATACAGCTAAGAAACTTACATTTTGGGAAATGCACTTGCTCACTTTCTTGTTGAGAGAGTTGAGATGCTTTCGCATGGTAAGAAATTTGCACTCGGCCCACCGTGAGGTAGGGTGCAGAGACCTGAAGAGGCAAAGCGCAGAGTTATACATCCTGTCTGCCTGGTGTGCAAACAGCTGAGCTAACTTAAGCTTTGGATTTTGGGTTTAAAGTTCTTGATTATATGCTGATTGCCAAATGTCGTAGCACCACTTGACTGTTGATATTCCTGCGTGCATTACTTTTCTTTGCAAGATTGTGGTGTGTTTTCAATGTTGTGTTGTTTTGGGGAAACACTGTCATCACAGCTGAGGTCAAAGTTGAAATAATTTGTACTCTGAGCGCTGTACTTGGTGGCAGTTTCGAGTGGTGCACCAGGCCAAGGGTAGTGCTTCTGCCTAGTTGCGTGCCACTACTTTCCTCATAGGAAAACAATGGCACAGCCAGCGCAGGGCGGTTTAGGGTTAGGTGCTGGTGGATAAATTTTGTTTTCTTTGCACAGATCTAGACCAGCTGTCACCCCAATTTCCAGTCTTTATGCTAAGCTAAGTTAGTGTTAGTGGTAACTATATTTTATTATTTTAATTTTACTTTTTTTTTTTTACTTTACTTTTTTTTGTCTTTTTATTTTGTGGCTATTATGGTGGAAACACTGCCGCTTTTGTCCACAGTAGCCTCCAACATTATATATAATAATCTTTATTGTCTACACAAGTTGTTTTAGCACACAAATACAAATAAATAATAAAATATTAATTAATTAATAATAAAATCAACATAAAAGCTCCTTGTAGTAGCTTTAACCAAACCGCCATCTTTCTCTAACCTCCAACTCTCAATCCAACAACAACATTCTATAACCTGACCTTATCCAGTCCTAATCAGATGTGTGCTGCACACAGATGAATCACAGTCCGCCCATCATTCACCCCGACTACCTCACTACGACTTCTACGGACACCTATTCAGTATAGAAACCTTATTTCTAGCAGACACAGGTGAAACATCTGGGTATTTTTGTTTCACCTTCACGACAGGCTGTGTATTTATATTTATGTACATGTTATTCCCTTCGTCCTTCAGTGTTTTTACTGTTCCGGGAGACAGTGGTTGTTGCTCGGGCAGCCTGGCTCCGTGTGTCTGCATGTTTGCAATTTGAGTAACCGTTTTTAATTCCCCACTTACAGGTGTCAGACATGAAAGCTGGGAGTGGTAGACATGCTATCCCATTTTGCAGCCTCTGCATTAGTAATCAGGACTTGGTGTAAATACAGACATCTCATTACCGGTGAGCTGAAGTGTGGTGCTACTGAGGAAGGGCAAGGGCAATGACAAGGATTCTCTGAGTAATGGGCTCTAACAGATCAGCACACCATTAAGTGGACCTGCGGTGCACAGTAGTAGCCCTACACGCCCATTATAAAGCAAAACACAACCAAGTGAGACAACTAAAGCCTCTAATGGCAGTCTCCCTTTACAATTTAATGTTGTTAAACATAACTCTGTGGATGTTGTTGAGGGGTGCAGTATGATTGTAATCCTCACTATTGACAGAGAGTGCGGGAGATGTTGAATAAAACATGAATCCTGCATGCTTTTATTTGTCTGCATTTCTTTAATTGATTGCGTGTCTTACTGTACTTGAGCTAATTTGTGCGAGCTAATCAACAGTGACCTGAGGTAACTAACATGCACTCCTACAAAGTCAATATGTTAATGCGTTTTGCTTAGAAACAATGACATTGTGCTTCCTCATATTTGTCCTGAGCTTCCTCTCATGCTTTGTTCATATTCGATTGTGGACTTGGGCAAAACAAGAGGAGCATGGGATTGCAATTAATCATGTCCAGTGTCTGCCAGCAGTGATACCTATATTGGTCTTTGAACCAGTGTAGGATATAGGATGAACGCTTTTTGCATCCATCTTTCTTAAAGGCACTGGCAGGCTAATGAGAAAATTGGATCTGAATAGAGGATCTATATGCATTCACTGTGGAGAGGAACAGGAGCAGAATAAGATTACAGCCGTGGTTCACGATGTTTGTAGAGGATTTTCTTTGCTTTTACAACCTGTCACATCATAAACACTGGCTGAACGTAGAACAGCTGGTAACACTTCATGGTAATGGTTCATGAATGACTTCATGCATGAAAAACAATTAATTAAGTAACAGCATCTCATGCAAGAACAATACATTAATTAATGCAGCAACTAAGGTATTTCAGTCATCATGATTTCTGAGTTATTGATGATGTTCATGTCTTCTTGATAGGCAAGTCTGCCGTTAAAGGGACGGGGGGAAATTCACCAGTCATAGCGCACTTGTAATTGCTGAAGTCAAAGTCCTGTAATTATGATTAACCAAGCATTACTTCTTCATGACTTGTGACCCTTGTCCGTCTTTAGCACTGTTGAATAACATATGATTAATGGCGGCATAATTGTGAAACCACATTAATTAACCATTTGTCGCTTCCTACACCAGTACTCCTGCTGCTTAAATAATCCAAACTAACCCTTTAATTGTGATTCCAACATTTTGAATTAAACAGAATACAAGCGCACTCCTTTCTCCTGTGACTGGTCCGTTGTTTTGTTGTTTTTGTTGCATTAATTAATGTATTGCTCTTGAGTTGCTCATTGAGTCATGTTTGAGATTCTGTGAATTCTTGTACATTCCTAACAGTTCATGAAGTACTACATAAATGAATTCATGCTTATAAATCCGTGATAATTAATGTACCCTTACTGTAAATTCTTACTGAATAGTTTTAAAAAATGGTGTATGACTTTATGTTAAATTGCAATTTTCTAAACCGCTGCAATAACCTCGCCCATCCAGTCCAACTACACATATAATTGAATATTTCCATGTGGCCCTTTCTTTGGAGCCAGCCACTGTGGCACACAAACTGTAATCAAGGCCGGAGTGGTGCACAGAGAGTTGGGTGGCTGTCGACTACAGGATTTAGGAACTCGGCTGTGCCTTCCCACTGCTGCTGGCAAGAGATTTCTGCCAACCACTGGTGTGCAGAACAAGAACTAATCTGGAGTGGTCTGTTGCAGCTAAAAGGAACTGGCCCCGAAGTCATGCATTATGGGAAAAGTGAGGATAATTTTTTCCCACTCATTTCTACAATTTTCTGCTGTAGACAGAACATTTATGCTGGATACCGGAAGAGTTGTGTTTTTGGATCCCATTCAATCTGAACTCTCATCAGCTAATATCTTCGTCATTACAAAACCACATTATCAAATACAATCAAAACTGTCTGTTTTAAATAAGCTGTGAAATTGTTTCTATTTTTGTTAATCCAAATGATTTTTGTTTACAAGTTCCCACACACACTGTGATACACATGGAAGCAACGTTGTTTGTTTGGACCAGCTTTAAAGTTTGATTGCACCAGGATTTTGTTTTTAAGGCACTTCAAGGGATCTTATTATTCTGAAGATATATGCTCATACATATTCATGGGTGGTGGGCAGACCTTAACAGTCACAAAGAAAGCGGGAAAATGCCTCCACTCACACATAGTGAATATCAATGAAAAATGCAGAAGTTTGGCCAGTTGTATTTATTTTTTAGAAGATAAAAATGCAAGGAAAGTAAGAGACTAGTGTATTCCTACATGTGACTGTGCAACATATGAGAAAAGAACCCTTTAAATTTATAGGAAGCTTGATAAACCTATGGATATACATGTGATTTACTGCAAAACTATCAAAGGTACATAAAAAACAATAAAATACCCAAAAATCACCAAAAAAAAAAACTACTAGGGTTCAGGTACTTCTGTTATGAGGATACCACGTCCATAATGCAAATGACCTAAAAATGTCACGCGAAAACAAATCCACATGACTCGGGTTGCTATGGTAACTAATCAGTGAGTACAGCTGTGTAGGTAACAGGGAAAAAAAAACAGCCATAAACAGCGTGATTGAATTAGAGAAGCTTTAACACCTCAAAACTGAAACACAGCAGGCACAAGCCTCGACACATTCAACCCAACAGGTAACCAAATGCAAAAAGTTTGTTTACTCTGGACATGTTGCTGGCATGAAAAGCATGAAAAAAAGACACTTTCACCTACAGCAAACAACACAAAACAAGCAAAAGCTCCATAACGACATATGTTCCCTCCAGAGGCCATATAGTTATTGTCTCTCAGAAGCAAAGGAGGAAGTAGAAGGATGTTCTCAGAGAGACTGCTCAGGGAGGAGATCGGGGCGGACGGGTGAGACAACAAAACATCTGACTACCCGCTAACCCAGTTGTCCCCGAAACCTCAACGAAGTAGTAATTTAAACCCAAACCATGATCTTTTCCTAAACCTTAAAATTGTTGTCACATCATAAAACTGACAAACAGTGTTATACAAGTCTCCTATAAATGTATAGTCTGATATATCGGACTGGAAAACAAGTAGTGTGTCATTCTAAAGAGCACGAACTGACAAAATATTTTGTCGTTTCACTTGGGGGACTATTTGCAATCACCAGATGAATGACAATCTGTATTTAATTGTGCATGTGTGCATTTAAGGTCCCCCTCCACTCAAAAATATGTTTGATGAACAAATATGCTTGTTCCTACGGCTGAATGTTTGAGCTTCACTGTGCAGAATGATGTCTGTGTTGAGTTTGACACTAGAGGGCTATTTTCACATCCGCTGAAGGTGGAAAGTTTCTCTGTGTTCACTGAAAGTCTGAGTTCGAGGGGCGGGCCTACAAGCATGATTTGTGACCTCACAAATAGTTTTGGAGGTCAGTGGTGGTCTAAATTTACAAGTGTGATGTAGAGACTGGAAGCATCAGTGCACATATACTGAAAATAGACTTTACAGTGAAGCAGGAGACGTCTTGTGTACAACAAGACTTTAGAAATATTTTTTTTATATCCATATATTCTCACATTTTTAATGAGGTACAAGGCGTAGATGAGTTTTTGAGGACTTTAAGGCTGTCTGAAGATTATATTTTCACTATATGATTATCGTGCCCAAAAGATTTCACAATATTATCATGACATTTACGGAAAATTACAAAAAAATAAAAAATAATAATGCAATGCTTTTCGTCAAATTCATCTTTAACTTTGTTTGTGTGTTTTGTCCCTTTTTTGGCAAATGAATTAGACCCAAAATACCAGTGTAGAGAGGTGGAGAAAGTCTGTAACCATAACTGTACAAAAGCATACAAAAAGTGACAACCAGATGAAATGATAAACAAAATATCCACAGTCTGAATTATTTACACAATATTATCATGATATATTAACATGATATCAGTCTTTTAAATACCAGGATTATTGTCAACACTGGTCAGCTTTATTGTGACATTCCTTGTAGAAATTATACTTTTTTGCAGAGAGTTATTGCTGTTATTGTACCAAGCAGACTATTCATTTAGCTATAAGTCTTAATACATGTCTGAAGGGGATCTTTAAGTCTCAGGATCAGAGATGGAGAAGGATGGATACATTCATTTTGTGATGCCAACAACCTGTTTAACGTTAATGCCGAACCAAAGCTTCTGCTTTAATAGTACAATATGTTCTTGTTTCTTGATTCATTTATGTGATATCCTATCACTGCCAGTTATCACGTCCCATAACAAATCCCAAACCCAATTTGTTTTGTGTTGGCCGAAATACAAACAAATATCCTGCATGTTGTCACTTGGAATAAGTTGTTTTGTTTTGTTTTTTATGGTGAAAAATTCAGCCAAATCACAATCTTCTCCTATTAATCAACAAATCTGTCAATTACACAACAAAAAACAGACCCAAGCAAGAGTAGTGTACTATATTTGAAATCTTAACTCATCTGTGACAAAGCTGAATTATTTTTTTTCCCCAGGACTGTTCCGCCAGATGATTGGCTAGTACTTGTTGCCTGCTGCTAGCTGTGAGCGTTATATGTTTTTAGACTTGGTGGATGAATAATTTTCAGGGGTTTTTCTAAATTATATTTTCAGTTTTCAATTTCATGGTTTTGGTTCAAATAGACCCTATTACTACATTCATCAAGGCTTTCTGGCAATCACAAGACTGTGACAAAGCAATGAGTACTTGCCACTCACAGCACAGTAGGACAGGAGTAGGCAGAACAGTCTTAGGAAGAAAAATAACATGACTACATTCACAACTGAACCAGAAAATTAAGATAAAGACATTAATGTAAATGGAAGCATTCAACAGCTGAATTTATAGCAGACAGCTGATGGCACACACAATTAGCACCTATTTAGTAAAAACAACAACAAAAAACAAAAGCATCTTATCTTACAAAGTGATTAAAACATAATTGATGATCATATATAAGCATTTCGCTTTTAGAGAAAACATAAAAATGAACTAGCTAACATCACAGCTACGTGTCAGAGTGATAAAGGTGCTTATTCACTGTGCTATTTAAATATTTATGAACAGTCCTTTATCTCCCTTACATGACGCCGTAGGTAAGACCAAAACATTACCCAGCTTGAATTATAACGGATGTATTAGTGATATGGATCCATTGAATGAACTCTGCCTGTCAGGTGGGAAACATTATTTAAAATGTGAGCCGGAGCCAGTTCTGCTGAGGACAGCATGTGGCATAATAACCTTTGCTAAGGACTAAGATTAATTCAACACCTTGTCAAATGCGTCTCTGTTATGAGGAACTCTTCTTGCTGGGATGGAAAGATTATTTGCTTCGTTGTTTGTGCTGTAAATCTTGTAAATTAACCAGAGTGCTAGTGGATGTCATCCCCGATTAGTGTCAACAGGCCTCTAATGAAGATGTTCAACCTGTAGGCGTGTTGCTCTCACGCACTCACTCAGTGATAAGAGAGTTTTACTTCCAGCATTGGACGGTTTTTAACACGCGAGCATCTGGACTTTGAAACTTTACCCAAAAAAAAACTTCCAAAGCCTGCAATAACACTATTTTACCAGGAGACACATGCACTATAAAAACAAAAAAGTTGAGAAATCTCAAAATTTCAAGGCAACGTATTTCACAAGATTTGAGTTTTGAGCCCAACTCAAACTGGTAAGTTTTGAACAAGTTTTACCAACTAATAATATTTTGTTAATATAATTTACTTTTCTTCTTTAGATAAACTTGAGTATTTGAGGTTTAGAACCCCCGCTCAAAGACACTGTATTTCAAGAATTGTTGAACAACTCATTGAAGTAAAACTGGTTAATAGTTTTAATTTTCAATTCCAGCCACATTTAATTTTAAAGCAACCTCATAATGACAATAATTATCTCAACAAAAGATCATTGGTCAGCAAAACTTTTTTTAGTTAACTTAAAAATGGGCCTGTCACAATAACAGACTTTCTATGAAATAAAAATCAAAAAATTTATCAGTTGAATTAATTCTTAACTTTGTTCGTTGTGCATTTTGTCCCTTTTTTTGGCAAAGTATTTACACTTAAAAAAGAGTGTAGAGAGGTGGAGAGAGTCCGTAACGATAACTGTAACTGATTTAAGACCATGTATGTATATATTAATGGAAAAATCTGTATTGTATTTACAGTAATAAATCATAAAATGAACATATGTCATGTCATCAGAGATTAAGGAAAAATGTTAAGTTGAACACTGGCTTCTCTGACATCAGTGCTGCAGCTGCGTTGTCCCCCCTTTGAAACATCTATTCCAGGCTGGAATAACTGTTTTTGTTTGCCTGTTTCACCTTAATTAGAGTTCAAATTATTGCTAAATTAATGCAAATAAGTAAGCGTTTGTTTATGAGTCGTAGGAAGTCATTAATAATCTTGTTGAAGCCATAGATGTTTATAACAGTTGAACTGAGCAAAATGTTAATGGAGTCTGGCAACCACTGAACTCAAACTTTCAAACTGTATTTTCAGATCGGTGGGCTTTTTTTTCAGGATAACAAGCTTAACTTCACATTGACACACAACTGACAAATTATTAACAGCTGATCAATGTCTTTCAGTGTTCCTGCAGCTTGCCTGAGCTTCCTCTTGTCTGGGGAGGAGGCGGCAGAGGTATATCGCTTCAAACATAGATCATACAAAAAATAGGATTTCAACCTATTTAAAATACCGTCTTTGGCTCCAAGTCATGATTTGGACTGCAGTACTAATTTTTGCACACACAATTGCTGCATACTGCTCCTTTAACATGATATCAATACCTCACCATGATATTATCAGTGACAATATATTGTAACACCCCTGTTTCAGTTTGAGTTGGATCCAAAACTCAAAAATCTTGTGAAGACAGCTGCCTTGAAATTATGAGTTTTCTCAACTTTTTAAAATTTTTTTTTTTTTACAGCGTATGACAGAAATGAGAACGCCTTTAAAAATGGAAAGCTTGTTAAAGGATCACGGAGAAGAAGAATCAGCAGTTTGGAAAATAGGATTGAGTTGAGAGTGTGAGGAATGGATCTGCAGTTGTTTTGGAGATCATCAGACTGTGGTCAGCACAGCAAGGCCACACAGACGGCCCCCTGATGAACAGATGGACAGCCAGGAGGAGAACGCAGACAGAGGAGGTGATCCAGAATGTGGACACTCCATAATCAAGAAGCAGTGATAAGGAACAACAGAGGAATGGATACCTAAAACTCCTCTGACATACACAGAAACCGACTCCCGCCCGCCTGTCTGCCTGTCTGTACATCTGTCTGTCTATCCGTCGTGCTGTCTGTCTTTGTCTCTGTCTGTCTGTCTCCTCTGCTGGGTGCCTGTGAATCTCAGCGCTGACGTATGCTCCCGCTTTCAGCTCGGTCTTGAGAGGAAAAAGGAAGGAAGAGAAGCCGACAGAGGGTAATAATTTATCCCTCCCTGTTCTTATAATGTCACACTAACTCACAGCAGCGTGGAAAATGAATTACAAAAGATGGAGGAAATGACAGTAAACATATCCTGGATGATTTTCTGGGTATAAGGGGAACATTATCAGGTCTGGAACAGATTATAGTACAAGGAAACTCATTTGGATGTAAAGGTTAAAAGTAACAGGCTTTGTGCTGACAGTCAGTCTCTTACTCTGTTTATTGGACCTTCTCCAGGCTTTGCATCTTAATGAGACTTTTTTTTGTCTCTGGGAGAAAGTTGTTAATGAGGAAAAAGACTGAATAATGTCTTATGCTGTTCGAAATGTACAGAATACTGCAGGTGCACTCTTAAAGCCACTGAAAACCCAAATCCACAATAACCTTTATGTAATTTGGGGTCTTATGTATATAGATATTAGAACAACTTCCTGGTATTGGGTTTGAATTGGGCACGCTTACATTGAGGCATTTATTACAAAAAAATGCAATTAATTCCACAAACCAAACATTATAACTCCTTGTCAGTTGTCCTACGCAAATGAGTGCAACGAAACCTCTCTGCTCTGCTTAATTTGCCTCTTTGAATTTGAGAAAACTCAACAATGGGAAACTAAAGCTGTTATATCGCTCCAGACCAGTGCTAATTTTGTTGACTATATTTGTTTCATCATAGTCAACAACATTTTTACGGTGATGAAAATGAGATGATAACTGAATATAAAGTATATAATGATGGCAAACACTATGATATATCACTTTAATTTATGAAGAAAAATGAGACAAAAATGTTAGGGAGGAACGAGTTGGGAAGAGATCCAATCTCTTTGTGTGGTTTCATGCACCCAGTGGGATAGAACAGATTTCACAAAACAATACAAAAAAGATGCACATTTGAAGAAATATAGTATCCTTATTTTTAGACATATGGTGGGAGAGAGGAGCATATAATATACTTACTGTTAATGCAATAACAGGTTAAATAGATGCCACCTCCAGGAATGCAAGTTGGAAATTCATGAGAAATGTTTAAGTAATGCATTGCACATTAACTAAACCTGATACATTTTAGTCGATTAAATCTAATGTGGTTTTATGGCATTTTAGTCAAAAGACTATGACTTAAACTGAACCAACCTTTGCTGTCAAAATTAAGACCAGAGCTCCAGGCTCCCTGGGCTAAAACAGTACATTTACCTCAGAGAACACAGGAGTTGTTACTACTCCTGTCTACTCCTGCTTTGATCTGTGTTTTAAAGGGTTAGTTTGGATTCGCCAAAGTCATGCCAATGCAATGTCAATGCAAAAACTAACTAACCGATCAAGGCGGCAACAGTCCAGCAACTCCCGTGTTCTGCGAGGTAAAGTTGCAGCTTCAGTTGCCCGTCAGAAAAGGCTGCCAAGATAAAGCAGTGAAAATATTCTAAATAGAGTCTACACGTAAAGGACCAGTGTGTAGAATTTAGTGCCATCTAATGGCGAGGTTGCAGATCACAAATACCTTGTGTCACTCTCCACTTTCAAGTGGGTAGGAGGACCTACAGTGGGCCACAAATTGTGCAAAACATGTTTGGTTTGTCTGTTCTGGGCTACTATATGGCAATGAAACATGATGGACTCTGTAGATATAAACAGCTCATTCTATGGTAACAAAAACACAATATTGTTTTTCAGTTGATTATACACTAATGTAAGCATATTTATGAATATTCTATTCAATCTGTCATATTCTGCCAATAGATCCCAATAAATCGTGGACCTTTAAACAGATATAGATTTATCAAAGGTATTTAAAATATGTTTTGCTGCTGCCCCTGTCCACAGCAGCGCATTGCTTAGTTTCCGTGCTGGTGCTCCTAAGGGAGATCAATCAAAATGTGATCTGCCACACCTACACAGTCTTGGGAAACATTCTATTCTAAACAGCAAAGAGAGCAGACATTTTGAGGGTTTTTTAATGATGCAAGCATTTTTTGGGAGCTGTCGACAATAAATTTTGCAGTAATTGCTTCTTTCCCAGAACTGGGCCTCTGGGGCAGCACTTCCTCCCAGGCTGCCCACAAATCCCACCTCTGATTGGCAGACCCTAAGCTGAACTATGGCCTGAACCCTAACCCCAGTAGCCGAAACCAAACACAGCCATTTAATTGGTGGATCTTGTTGGGGGGTGGTGCAGAGCTTCAGACAGGGGGCTCAGTTCAGGGCAAAATCAAAAACGACATCTCTGCAAATTTTGCAGGGAATTTAGGGATGCTTCTATTTCTTCGTTCTTCTTTCTTCCTGGTGAAAACACCTTGATGTACTATTTAAAAGTAGCACAGTCGAATAGTAACTGCGGGGCTGATGAAGTGTAGCATTAATAAAGGAGGGAAATTCAGTAAAAGCAGGATAATGAAGTACAAATATGCTCTGTTGAAGGCCACACACCAAACCAAAAACAGGAAAATAAGAGAAGCCAGAAGTGTTTGTCTCCAGTTTTCATGGTCAGAGTGAGTTGACTGTAACTTATCATGATTTTCGATTAGCAAAATTAATGTTTGACAAATCTAAACCTGTGCATCTGTACAACTGATAAACTGACCTATTGCTAATATGATAAGAAGCCTACAATCCACCTGTCTTCGTAACAGAATTGATTTGTCTACAGTGGCACATAATAAGCTACCATGACGGTTTTTCTCCTGGATAATCACTAATGCTCACGTACTGTGACTGCTGATGGAGATCTACACTCTCAGACGGTGTGATATCGCTCAAAGGGTTCAGACTGGGTGGAGAATTAGTGCTGCAAGGATTCAATGAACCTGTTCTCTGTCTGTGAGAGTTGAGGCAGGAATGGCTGAAGAGAAGGGAAAGTGTTATTGGCATTGAAGGTTCTTGATTAGTATTTCAAAGCACGTGTTTTAGGGGCTTCAAAAGATCCATTTGCCTGTTTTTGTCCAAAACAAAATGAAATGGTGCAAATTAAATTTTTAGTGGCTCGATAAAACATTTCTGTGTGAGTACAGCTATTTTTAAGAAGTGTTCAGGGAGAATCTGATTGATCTTTAAAGACAAACAATGGAAAAGTGTTTCTATTGTGGGTTTTTGTCATTTGTCATAGAGACGTAAACGGAGAGGCGTAGATTTCAGAGGGGATGGAGTGAGCAGGTCAACGTCAGTAATTAGAACATGTGCATTTGTCCCCATAAAAACTTGAATTTTGTGTTTTCCTTTACATAAGTAAAAACATTTCTACCATAAATTGATGGAGAAAAAGGCAAAAATTTGGTGCATAAAAATCACCAAAATGCAGGAAATGAAGTGTTTGACACCCTTTCTCGGAGGAGAAACCCTGCTTAAAGGGATTGTTCTGAATATTTGAAGTGGGGTTGTACAAGATGCTTATTTATAGTCAGTGTATAACCCACAGTTGAGGGAGGTCTGCACACCAGCAGTGTGGAGAAGCAGAGAGAGGCACCAGCACAGAAGCTAAACCACTTTAAAAAGGTCTACCTAAAAAAAAAATCTGTCTCAGTTTAAGTGTACCCTATATTTAGAATATTTTACCACTTTACTTTGCCATCAGACAGCCTTTTCTAACGGGAAACTGCTGTTATATAAGCCAAATATTGCTCTCTCCAAACCAACCAAATTCCATATGTGAAATCAGTCATTTTACTGTGCAGAACACAGGAGTGCCTCGGCTACTGCTGCTTCAATCTTTTAGTTTGTTTGTGTTATTGTGTGACTTTTGTGTTTTGGGAGAGGAATTTGGATTCACTGAAGTCACACACAAACACAAACAAACTAACAGATCAAGGCAGCAGTAGACCAGCAACCCCAGTGTTCTACGAGGGTAAAATTACTGATTTTTCCTGTGGAGTTTGGTTGGTTTGGAGAGAGCAATATTTGGCTTATATACTGGCTGTTTCCTGTCAGAAAAGGCTGTCTGATGGCAAAGCAAAGTGGTGAAAATATTCTAAATATAGCATACATCTAAACTGATATTTATTTTTTTAGGTGGCGCTTTTTTAAGTTGACTGAAATACCTTTCTCTGCTGACCCTGCCCACACCAGTTCATTGCTTAGCTTCTGTGTGTTTCTACTGTAGGTAATACACTGACCATGGATACATATACCTCATTCAACACCACATGAAATAATCTGAACTATCCCTTTAACAAGTGTCCCCTCCCGTGTTGACACGAATCCTACACCCTTGACTATTTAGGTTTCTTTTTTTCTTTTTTTTTTGGCATCACATGAAGTTTTGGATTTAAAGAGTATTTACCTCAATCAATTCATTTTACACTGATCGAAATCCAGTGATGCATTTAAAGTAGATGTAGACTCAGGGGGGGATCCAGAGGGTTATAGAGTGGAACAAACCTCCAACAAAACACAGACTGCTATGACAAAAAAATTTAAATAAAATAAAAGTGGGAATGGAGAAAATCTATTGCACTTCTTCAGTAAGTGCATGGGAATCTTAAAGTGTACTGGCTCATATCACTCCAGGATGCCTGTGCAAACAGATTGCTTCTTTCTTTGCACAGTCCAATCACACCAATGAAACATTCTTCAAGAAATAAATGTCCTCTTTGAATGTTTCATCATACTAAAACGGCCTTCAAGCAGCAGGAATAAGAGCAGCAATTAATGCATTCCTCTCTGACTGTGATGCATAATCAAGTGAGGCGTCACCAAACCATATGACCCACCAGGGCGTCATGTCTCACTTGAAAATGATTAAATGCAAAGATGCACTGCCACCGATTCTTACAAACAGCCCGGCAAAAGCGCACAGATTCCAGCGCGCCTTTAAAAAAAATAAAACAGCATCTACATCGCTTCTATCCACTTGAATTAATTTTAAAAAAGAAGCTCTGTCTTCATCTGTGCATTGATTAAACCTATAGACTCCTCGGATTCGCTTGTGTGTGTTAGTGTGTAAGGCACAAACATCAAGCCAAGTGAAGCGGAAAGCAGAGAGGGGCTTACAGAAGGGGGCTCACACACACACACAGCTGATGAAGAAGGGGTTCATTGTATTGTCAAGTCTCGCCCCCCATCAGCTCCACGAGAAACGTCAGCCTCGTTCCTGCTTCCAGAAAGCCTTTCAGTACAAACGTGATTCATCTGTTGAGTCCGAAACCGGGCTTAAACCTCTCCAACAGACGCAAACACGCCAAAATTCACACCAATATCCACAAGGAGAGGGTTTGCAAAGTCAATAAAAAACGCCACCAGAAGACAAATATTGTAATTAATTGCTCGTAAATATCCTTTAAAGCAAGCAAAAGATGCCTCCAAGTATCTTGATGGAGAAACAGACTGATATTTGTGCAGCATACTCTCACAGCTGCGTAACTCTGGGATGATGCACGCCTGTCAACCCCTCAGCTCCTAATGTGACACACAAGACAGCAAACACTCTTACCTGTAAATCCTCCAGACGTTAAGTGAGCTTAAAGTGGAGAAAATCAACTTCTTCGATCTCTTAAACCGTCCAGTTTTTCTTTTATCTTTCTCTGTTTCTTCTCTGCGTCTTTGTTTGGCAGCGCCTCCTCGCCTCCTGTTTGAACGCTGCTTGCCAAAACCCGCCGTCAAATTTTCTTAAAAAAAAAAAAAAAAGAATGAAGAAGAAGACAGATGTGCGAAGTAAAAATGCCGGTGTGAATCACTAAGTGTTGTTAGTTGTATGGGGATAATAAAGCGTCCATCCCAGACGCGAGGTTGGAACAAATCTCCTGTTTCTCGATCAACTCCGCTGCTCCTCAGACGCTGTCCAGTAGCGAGTGGTGCTGAATGAGACTCCAGGGGTTGCAGAGATTTCCGACTTTTCTTCTTCTTCCTCTCCTGCTCCTTCTATTCTGACTGCACAGATCCTCCCTCCCACCGCGCACAGATTGGAAATGATCTCCTCCTTTCTCTATTTCTCCTTTTTTTTCTTTTTTTTTTTATTAAGCGCTGCAAATTAGATCCTCACCAAAGGCAAGCTTGCTGCTATAACGCATTCCTCCACAACAACAACAACGAAAGGGACAGTGCGTGAAATTGATGCTTGTGAAATTGCATGGAAATCAGCTGCATTTTAAACACAGATCGATATGTTAACCCCGAGGTCGAGGCTGGAGATTCTTTAATTGGAATTAGACAAAGAAAAGATGGAGGTTTTCCAGTTTCTATGTGGTTTTAAAAGCCGATTTGAAGCAGCTGACAAGTCATTTCAGGAGTTTTGTTATTTTGTCACATGCAGGCAGAGAAGAGGAGAGGATGAAGAGGCTCAGGGACATGAAGGAGCTGGTTGCTTCCTTGTTGTCAGGGATGTTGCTGAGATCACAGCCTGCAGTTGTTGAAGATTGAGGTGTAAAAAACTGTGATTCTCTCCTGGATTTGCCCCTCACTGCTCCTGGTATCCACATTTAGCATGGATCAGGGTAGACTGGGGACGGTTGCAACAGAGAACAGTTGCAACAAGTCGTATTTGTGTGTTTGAAATATGCCAGAGTGATAACCTTTAATATAAATTCATCGAAAATTACTGAATTTGAATCATTGTTTTGGTGTCTTCTATGGTTAGCATGAATTAAGCATGTGATATTTTGTCATGGCAGATTGAGTAGGACTTGTTGCAACTGTCATATCACACAGCCGTATCAGAACAAACACAACAGTATTTTTCAACATGAACTACTGTTTTGTGCAATAAATGTATGTTTGATACATTTTGCATTACAAATTGGTCAGTTCTTCCTGTCTCACACAGAAATATAAAGAGATTGAATAGCATCTGTAACATCTTATGTTTAGTGCATATTTTTGGTAAAAATGAATAATATAATATCATTATAAAACAGCGCGTATTTTCAGAATGCACTTTTAGACAAAAAGCAAAAATTAATTGGTGAAACTTAATGTATTTCTAACATGTTGCAACTGTCCCCTGATTGCACTGTGTTGTTGTACTCTCCCCAAGGTTGGGGTAAGTTACAACATCCTACTTCTCTCATTCAAATAAAATATGTGAGGCTGATGGGATGCTTGCTCTGCAGGTATTTGGTCACAGCCTGTAAAATAAGTAACTATGTAAGTAAGTAATAACTACTGGAAAAAGAGAGCAGTGGTTCTCAACCTTTTTGGGGGGCCAGCGCCCCCGTGTCCATTATTCTGGTCCCTTACCACCACCCATCAAATAAAATTTTGGCTGATATAGTCCACCCTGATTATTGTTCTGTGTTATATCATGAAAACAGCAAGCCACTGAATTCCAAATCACAGCTTTGAGCTAACTGGACAGATGGAATATCATTATCATTTGTTTTGTTTCAGTTTTTGTTATTGATCACAAACAGCAGACAATCATAAATGCCAAACAAGATGCATTCTTACTAGCTCGTTGTTCCAACAGAAAACAAGAGCAAACTACCAAGGAAAAAAGTCTGAGACTATTGTAATAAATAAAAAAAACATAAGTATATGAAGGCTTTCAGAGGTAGGTAGAGTAGCCAAAATCTATACTGAAGTAAAGGTACTTTTAGTTTGCAAAAACAAGTACTCATTTTGAAGTAAAATTTTGTTATGTGCAAAAGAATTTACTGAAAGAAAATACTTGAATACTGAGTAAATTGAGTGAGGAAAAAAAAGAAACGCTGGCACACTGCTGTCATTTCTCCAAGGCTTTTATTTATGTGAATATGACTGGAATCATTTCAACCACAGATAGTCTCACTCAGGTAAAGATTAATTAGTGAACATACACCTGTATTCATTTGTGATGAAAGGAAAGTCTACATCTCCTGATTAGATCATCTGCCACAACATTCACAGTCTGTATCTCACAAGTGTCATCACAAAGTATGACATCAATATTAGACAATATTAAATCATGTGTAATTAGCTGACAGATACAAGTTTGATATATAAAGATTTGATTAGTGTAGTCCAAATAGTATCTGATTAACTGAGAGAAATGCAGAAGCAGTGTTGCAACCATCCCCAGTCTCCCCTACTACACACTGAAGATATTTACAGTAACGCGCTGACACATCTCAGCCTCACTGGGCGGTTTGGACACACACCAGCTCTGAAATCATCTCTGGGTTGTTGTATCTGATCCTTTGTGGGCATGAATGCTGTTAGCGGAGGTTTGAGGCCGGGGTGTGGAGGGCTTCTCTCCAGGTTCAGGTCCTCAGAGTAAACTGTGGTCCACAATCCACAGAGCAAAACACACAAGTATTGAATTTCATTCTTAAGGCGCCGACTAGCGCATCTTTAGCTCCACTGCCGCCGCTCCTCGCTGCTGTCTGTGAGCCCGTGTGAATACCTCATGAGTCTTTTAAGTTCTGCAGGAGAAATTACACACACACACACACACGTGTACACACACAAATACAGTTAAATCACACACCCATGTCTCACTCTCTCCGGACGTTTATGTCAGCTCGTGCTCACCGTGCAGTGATTACCTCGGATCATCCCTCGGGTAATTTCGACTTGTTCGTCGGAGTCGCTTTTCTTTATATGTTTATCATTACCCTGCTGATTGCACTTATTGATTCATCAGTTCTAATCAGTCGCTCCGCACTCGTCCAGTAATGAATGAACGCAGCCGATCCAGCTGCTTCCATCTGGAGCTGCTGCATTTTAACGCGCTGCTCGCTCGGTTTGTTGTGTCTGTGCAACAAAAGATCTCAAAGATTTTTATTTTATTTTTTTAAATTTTTTTAAGGAGGGATTTTGTGGATTTTTATATTTCCAAACACATCTGTAAGACTTTCAGATAAGACACACGCCATTAACTGTGACTAATGGCTTTATTAATGCTTATTACATGGTGTACTAGTGCTTTGTAGATCAGTTATAAACTTTCAGGTTGCCATGTTGTTTAAAATCCCTCTCCTATGGAAGAGTATTAGGGCCAGACATAAGAAAAAAAAAAGATAAATTAGATGGGTGGGGGGTGGTGGGGGGTTATTAGTTTGTTTTTCTTGTATTTTTAGATTAAAATAGAAAATTCTGAGAATGAAGTCCAACGTAGAAAGTCGATTTAATTATCGAAATTAGAGCCTGACTGAAATGGGATTTTTGAGACCAGTATACCAATACCCATGGTAGGAGAGAAAAAATTGATTGATCACTGATATGGTGGCTGATACTGTGATTTTTTGAGCTGGAATTACAGTTGGAAAATAGAACTTTTTCTTTGTGGATTGTGCACTGATTTTGCAGGAATATGACTATGCAGGGTACTCAAGAGACTGCTTTTATATCGTAAACAATGGAGTTGGAGCAGCTCTGGACAAACTACATGATGACACCATTTCTAAATCACCCCGAGCATCGTTTTTGGCATTATATGTTCTTTTAAAAAAGTTTTCATATCGGGGAATATCAGAAAACATATATGGCGATACTGATATATCTGTGACAGGCGTATGTTAGCCAATAATATCGCTCTTCTCAAAATGATATTTCAACTTTATTCTCAACATTTCAATTTTACTCTTGACGTTTCAACTTTATTCTCTCCTCTCATTTATTTTCATGCATGGCCATAATATTCCTCTGTACTCTCCAATATGACACTTTCTTTGAGTCTTTATCTCTTTATCTCAGTAAGATCCTCTGGTATACTTGCAAAATCTATTCATCATCAACACTTATCATCAACTGCAGAGCTGGTTGATCACTGTATAACAACTTAGCCAAATAATTTATTAATGTTTATAAATAAAGATGAGTTGAAGCTGTGAGCCTATATTTACGACTTTATTAACACGTCGAGCTGCAGACTCGATGCCTTATTGTTTTCATAGTTTCCACTCACTTCATATCTAATGCATGCTATGAGTCTGACAAGCTGTTGATCTGCATTCAACACTTAAGATGGTGAAAATGTTGGAAGAACAGTAGGTGTAAAGGTTAAACATTCATTGGAGGAGATTTTTTCATTACATTTTTGAGTTATAAGATTTCCATTCTGTGTTTAGCATAGCATGTTTTTTTTAAAACCCTCATCCCACCAACATATTTCACATACAAGGACTTCTGACCACAGTCCCTGAGGACTAAGAATAAACTACTGCAAGAAATAACCATCATAGCAAAATGTTAACACATTTCCTCTCAAAGCATTATTAGTTATGTGATTAATGACATCTGAAGAAAAAAGACAAACAAATTATTAGTATTCTAGGAAAGTTGCAAATAATTTACACGTTGCGTAAAGCGAACACAGCTAATGAGGAAATCTGTGTCTGCTGCGTCTGTGTCTGTCTCCTTCAGAATGACTGACAGAGTGTCCCCCCTGCCCCCCTGATAGTGTGCGATACTATCAGGCAAACATGGACTCAATCAATAAATAGTTCCATCTAATAAAACTGCATAATCGGGTGCTGACCGGGATCCCTCACAACTGCAATATATTTGTATATTTTTTTTAAAAGTAATAATAACAAACAAACAGAAAACAATGATATTAAATCATTAGGAACAAATGAAAAATGGGAATGATAGAATGTGAGTTATGATTAAGTATACCTCTGGGGTCTGTGTCCCTGTCACAAGACAAAGCAAAAAGACCACACAGATTCTCTGCAAAAAACAGAGAATCTGTGTGGTGTAGATGTTTTATTCAATTTGTAAAAATAAGCAGGAATGAGAGATAAAGCTATTCCAAGTCTCTTTGGTGCAGTGCTTCATGTAAATATGCATCCCGGTCTATGAAAACGCCCCTAATATGAACTTCACTCACGTCGAGCCCAGTATTCAAGCACACTGTGGGCCTCTGTGGATTGTTGGTGCAGAATGCGTGAATGAAGTTTGGTTCTCCAGAAGAATGAAGATATCATTATTGTTTTGTTTTTTTATTTTACCTCCTCTCCCAGCGATGTTTAATATCTTATGCAAGAACACACCCCGTCAAGTATGTTGAAAAAGTACTTAGATCGTAGAAGAAAAAAACAGTTGGCTCGTCTACATCTGTAGTCAATCCCAACAAGCCATTAAGGCAGAAACATCCCATCATCATCTGGAACATCTAGTTACACTAGTATGTACTCGCATGCTTGTGGCTACGGTGGAAAAACACAGTGTAAACAACTTTGGATAGCCTCGTGGTTTTTTCCTCGGCTTGTTAGTGCAAAATTAATGAGAAACTGTCAAATCTGAAAAGCTTGTCAGCAGTTAGTTCCCTAAATCATTGAAACAGCTTGTCCTGTGCTGCTCACGAGGTAACTATGCTGTGACTATGCTATGCTATGATATTATTATTACATTTTTACGTTGTTCGGCCACATTAAAACACTGATTTCAACTGATGATAGAGATAAAACCATGCCCAGATTCTTAATGATGTAAGCTGTTATATCTGAGTTTCAGTGTATATTTTTTTCTCACCTCTTGACTGGAACAATTATAGGCTAAATGCATTTGTTTTTCCCCCCAAGAGGATTCTCACTTAGAAAAATAATGAATAACACAATCAGAGACTGGAATGCATAATGTGTTTATTAGAGGAGCAAAGTTTTATACATTTCAAAACACAAAATGTAAAATTAACTGTGAAGGAGCTATACGTAAGCAGGGTTTGGAAGGTGTCTTTAAAAATGTAATCTGATACAGTTACTAATTACCTGTTAAAACGTGTAGTGTAATCCAAGTATCACAATATTAAAAAAATATTTTTCAAGGCTTTCTTGTAATGATTATTTTCATTATCAATCCATCGGTTGACCATTTTCTCCATTAATAAATTAATTGTTTGGTCTATAAAATGTCAGAAAATGATGAAAAATCTTGATCAAAGCCCAGGATGATGTCCTCAAATGTCTTGTTTTGTCCACAACCCAAAAATAATCAGTTTACTATCAGAGAGAAGTAAACAGACCAAAAAATATTCACATTTAAGAAGCTGGAATCAGAGATTTTGGACTTTCTTTCTTTTTTTTTTTTTTTATTAAAATGTGACTCAGAACGATTAATCCAAAATTATCCAAATAGATGAAGATTAATTAACTTTTTGATTAAAAAAAATAGATGAATTGCTGTAACTTTAAGTCTTCTATGTCTGTTGTTAGTTTTATTAGTTTGTCCAGCTGTTCTTTCCTTTGTTGTCCACAGTTTATTGAGAGATTGGTCGATTTAAAGACAGAAAATAGCAAAATTTCCACCCAGTGAAAAACATTTCTTCACATTCTGTTGATAATTTTAGTTTATCTTGAATCTTTTAAACTAAAATTCTTACATACAGCTCCTTTAATGGTCCACACTGTCTTAATTATTGAATTAAGACAGTGTTATTAATACTGACAGCAGTATTAATAAATAATGTGGGTTGCAATAAGAGTCTACCTATTTTCACCTTTTCACATGTGCTTGGAGATTCATGAATTATTCTGCCCC
>JAJHUR010122548.1:0-10966 GCA_027495735.1 Lutjanus campechanus | reverse complement strand
ATATATTTACAGTATTTAGAGGAACATATTTACATCTCCAGTAAATGATTGAGCTACTGAGTTGCATCAAGTTAGAAATAAAGATGATTCCTACTTTCGAAACAGTGCAGTAATGTAAATGACCCATCCTAAGTACCACACCTTTTTGCTCTGTAAGCGTTATAATAGTGAGCAAGCTGGAGACTGGAGAGTTAAAGTGAAAAAGGGCGGGACTTAGGAAGGATTAATTGTTCAGCAACACAATTGTGATGAAGTACTTTAATTGATGCACTACATAACTATTCTACAGCAACCTACGGTTAAATTGTTTAATAATTTACAGTCATTTACTGTAAAAAAATAAATAAAAGCAGCTCATAACTAGTAAATGTACATCCCAAGCACATGTTGCAATATAGGAAAAGAGTAAAGCTACTGAATAAAATCCCATGAGTGAGGGATCATCAGGATATCCACTGTCAATTTATCACTCACTGCCCAGACCTGATGGCAGACCTGTAACACCATGGGAAACCAAATCAAACCAGACCAGTGGGTACAGTCAGCTGTTCTGTTGTTTCTTCAAAGAACACCAGTAAGCTTTCCCTTAGCTCACAAAAACAGAATTTACTCACTTTTTTCACCATGTGCCATCACAAGACAACCAGGTATAACCAATGGCTAGGTTTGAGCGACGGAAACAAGAATTAAGGAAACACAGCGGTTCTGGTTCTGAGAAGCTAACGTTAACTGTTGGAGTGTGACGGCGATCCACACTGCAGTCTCTTGAATGAAAGTTGCTCCACATCAACAACTCGGACCTCCACCTTTACTTTCCACTTCACTTCATAAAGGCCACGTTACTCCCTGCACTGGAAGTGAACATTTGCGCTGGATGAGAACCTTTAGTCGCTGGCTTGTCCAATATAAATATCATTCCTACAGATACCGGGCTGAGCCAGAAAGATAAAGCTTTGGCTCTATTTGTGCTAGAGGATCATGGTTTCTTTGTGTTGAGTTTTAGTTATCGTCTATGCTTATGTGTGTTTATTGGTTTGATGTTGCCCTGGGGCACCATGTGCACCGTTTTCCTACAGTTTCTGGATTGAGAGACACATTTCCTTAAAGCGGTGCACAACAGTCTTTCAGATAAGTTTTCTCTTGTTTGGTGAGTGTGTATATAAGCCCTGTCATAATAACACTGTGTTAGGCTATTCAATGCACCACTGTTTCTGTTTAAATAAATGTTTTCCTATATTTCGCCAGGGATGAACCCAGACATCTCATTCTGTTAGGTCTAGGTAGGTCTGAACACTCAAATACACTCGTCAGTAGGATTTTTCTGAGCTGTTTGCAAATGCACCAGGACTAAAATAACTTTTGGGATGGTGAAACGTCTCAAGCACAGCAAAACAATGAGAAAAAAATAAGGAAATACAGGCTGAGGGCAGGGTCACTGTAGATACAGCCACCATAACTTTCTACTGGATCATAACTGATAAATGAAAGGGATTATGTAGTATGAGTCTATACATAGTTTTTTGTTGCAGATTATAATTAAATAAATCAGAGAGCACAGGAACATAACAAGTACTGCATATTAAGGCATGCCAATGGCAAGGCTAAAATGCAGCTGAAAACAGTATCTTCAGATTTATACAGATGGGGCCCAAGATCCCAAAACAGGAAAATAAGGCTTTGTCTATTACATCCCAGAACTTGAAATTGTAAAAGTCTGCCCAAGGGGATGTCAGTACATAAAACAGAGCTAATAGCTATAATATGGACACTACGGACACTGCCTTGTTATCTAGGCAATGAGACTAGGCCACTGTGGACCGGTGTGGGATGTAGATACGATGGGCAAGCATGAGGATGAACTGTGGGGAACCTGCAGGAAATGTGAACAACAAAAAGCACAGTTATATATCACATTATCACATACAGAAACACACTCTGTCACAGTATGAAGTCTTTTTAATCCTACGAGAACCAAAGATTGTGAAAGTAGTCCTTGAGTTCATCACTGCCACAGGATTACACCTTGGGAAATTGACTTAGCCCTGAACTGCAAACTAATCCTGACCTGCACGAGGCTGCAAAGCATCCAGTCTGCCAGAAAACATAATACATAATAAGTCTATTATTTGAGTTAACATACTGTTTTGCAAGCCTTATTTTTTAAGCAGAGTTGTGTATTTTTTAACCTCTTTTAAAGCCTCTATTACTCTGTTAGTTCCCTCAGTTATTTGCTTTGTTGAACTTTAAACCCATGTTTCCTCGCGCCTCGACTGCTTGGACCACGACAGTTATAAAGATACAATTATTTGACATTTTATCCCATAACAGTAAGCAAATAGAGTCCCTATTCCAAATCAATTGTAAATTAGTTTACAAGCACGGATGAGGTGAGGTTCACCTATTTTTGTAAAACTGCGTGGGCAAATAGTCCAGCAGTTTAAGAACAACACTTTTCAACGCATAACTACACAGACACATTAAAATATTCAGAGAATCCAGAGAAATCTCTGCACATAGGGGGCAAGGTCAAAAACCAGCACTGAATGCACATGACCTTTGACCTCTCAGGCGGCACTGCATTAAAAACTGAATTAAAAAACCCACATAATTGTATGAAGGATACTACATGGGCTTAGGAACACTGTCAGCAAACACAGTTTGTCACTGCATATACAAATGGAAGTTAAGACTCTACCATGCAAACTAAAAGCCATATGGCAACAACATCCAGAGACACTGCCAGCTTCTCTGCTGCCTGAGCTCATCTGAGACGGACTGACGCAAACAGGAAAAGTGTGCTGCGCTCTGACAAGCCCACATTTCAAATTGCTTTTGGAAATCCCGGACGTCATGTCCTCCGGGCTGAAGAGGAAAAGGACCATCCAGATTGTTAGCAGCACTAACTTCAAAGGCGAGCATCTGCGATAGTATGAGGGTGTGTTAGTGCCCATGGCATCATGGGTTACTGTCACATCTCTGAAGGCCCCATTAATGCTCAGAGGTACATATGCGTTCTGGAGCAACATGCAAACACAGACGTCCCTGCATCCTGTGGCTTTGTAGTACAAGTGTTTGGGTACAATACTGGCCTGCCTGCAGTCCAGACCTGTCTCACATTGAAAATGCATAGTGCATTATGACGCACACAATTCAACAATAGAAGCACCGGACCGTTGAATAATTAAGTTGTATATCAAGCAAGAATGGGAGAGAATTTGACTTTCAAAACTTCAAAAATGAGTGTGCTCAGTTCCCAAACACTTACTGAACGCTGTTAAAAGAAAAGGTGATGTAACACAGTGGTAAACACGACCCTGTCCCAACTTTTTTTGGAACATGTTGCAGGCATCAATTTCAGAATGAGTGTTTATTTGCATGAAAACAATGAAGTTAATTGCACTGAGCATTAAATATCTCATCTTTGTATTGTTTTATATTGAAAATAGGTCAGCAAGTTTTTGCAAATCATTGCATTCTGTTTTCAATTTACATTTCATACAGCATTGCAACTTTTTTGTAAATGTGGTTGTACATTTTACTGATAATCCTTTTGTGCTTAAATAAGGTTTTTAATGCAGGACTCTTACTTGTAATGTATACTTGTGATGACACTGTTTTCGCAGACATGATAATGACTTAAAAGAGCAGGAAGCACATAAAATAATGATGGCTAAGAATATCATCGGCCCTGTCTGTTGTTTCTACTTTACGCATCAGCCAACTAATTTTCCTTGCAGCGTAATAAAATAAAGTGAAAATGACTCCTAAGTGTAGGGCACACTTACTTCTCCATCCTTCTCCATCCCCCACATCTCCAGAGAGGCCATAAAACAGCTCTATGTAATTGTCAATCTTTTTTTTTTTATTATATCGAACCAATATCCTGAGCTTCCGTCTGTCTGTTTGGAGTCGGTGGAGCAGCGATGGATTCTTGTGGGATCTCTTTACTGTGAGCAGTCAGTCAGTCGTCAGCGGGCAGAGTGTGGAAACGTATAGCGACGAGGACACAGGGCGAGCACGCCTACAGAGAGGACCTGTCCGTCCTGTCAGAGCAGGAGATGGATATATAGATACATCACAGCAGGCCCACGTGGACTGGAAGCAGTAGGTGTGTGTGTTTGTGTATGTGTGTGTGTGTGTATGTGGTCCAGGAGTTGGTGTGTGTCCTGTGCAGGTGTGAGGTGTGTAAGCAGGCCGATGTCTGTATCCGTGCGAGTGTTATTTTGTTAGCACACATCCTGTATTTTTAAATATATGTGATTTTCAGAGTACTTTTTCAAAAAGCTCTGTGTGTGTTGCTGTGTGCACTGATGTGCTTGTTTGTGTGTGTGGCCTGGAAATTATCTGGTCATTCATCACTGCCTGAGCAGCCGAGGCTAAAGACCATCCATCTTCCCCCCTTTCACAGCCAAGGCTGACACTCAAGGTGTTTGTATGACTTAATGTTCCTCTCTGCAGGATTTTGGAGCAGCGTGCACACGGCTCTGAGTGTGTTTTTTGTGCTTGTGTGTGTGTGTGTGACTGTTCAGCTGATGTGAATGTTTTTTTTTCTTTTGTTTACCCGCCTGCCTGTGTGTCTGGATGTTTCACTGCTGCAACAATGGTTGGGTGTCAAAGGCCCCATTAAATTCGGATGGCATAAACATGTAGGCTAGGTTGCGCTAAAAAGGATTCATTTTAAAACTAGATTAAAAAAAGTTAAGAAAGTTAAGAAAGATTAAATTCAAACCTCAGTTTAGTTTTTCCTCTGAACCTGGAAGAAATGTAATTATATTGCACCAAAACATTAAACTCCAATTGAAAATCCAGTACTACCTTTAGACTTACACTTGAAGAGGTTTAATGTTCAAAATCTCAAAAAAATAGACAGATTATAAAACAAAGACTCTTATAATCTGCAATTATTTTGCCCTGTAGCTCCATTAATTAGGCCAGCAGGTTTTTCTCCAATCAACCTGAGTAACTAGGCTAACTTTTTAGCTTGCACAGTAACATTCTGTTAACTTTTTAGCCAGCTAACAAACAGTCTAACAGTTAGGGTGCGTTCCATTTGAATAGGGAAGTTCGAATTTCCTAGTTCCTTTGGAAATTTCAACTGGAACGCTAAGTGGGATTTCTGACTCGGAAAGTCAGAGAAATCCCCCTAACCCTGACCTCAAAATCCAAGATGGCTGCTCCGGTCATCAACAGTAGAGAAGGTTGTTTATTAGCATATTGTCTTTTGTGTCTCATTAAATCAGTCGTATACATGGTCCTCTCCATCTTCCTTGTGGACATGTTGCTATGTGTTCTGTTTGTTCTCAGGTGTGACATTATTCCCAGCTCTAACATACAACCTCTGGGGTAAATGGAATTAAATGGTATTCACTTTAATTTTTTTTAGCTAGCTTGTAAACAGTGTCACTTTTTGTTAACTTTTTAGCTAGCTAACAAACAAACCAAAATTTTGCTAAACTTTGCTAACTTTTAGGCTTGCAAGCAGCAAACAATGTAACCTGAAAAAAAAAACAACTTTTAACTAGCTAGCAAACAAGGTAACATTTTGCTAACTTTTTAGCTAGCAAGCAAACAACAACATAAAGTTTTGTTAAGGAATACAGAGCAGCTGAAAGTTGATAGTTTTTCCTGCTCTTTTATTTACTCTCTTTTATTTCAGTGAGTTGTTTATCAATTTACTACTTTTAACTACTTTACTAAATGGAGTTCAGATTTTAATGGTGCAACAGAGCTCTGCTTAATTTTAAATCCAGATTCATTTTAAACCTAGTTTTGCTGAACTCTGATTAGAACTAACCATAGGGTAGAGGTAGCGGTGAGCTAAAGAAGTGTCATATTTTCATTTTAACACCAAAAGTGATCCAACCTTATTATCTCAATGTGTGTGTGTATCGTATGCATTTTCCATCATTGCAATTTCCATCAGTGTTTTAGAGAAGCTCCTCCTCATGTTTATCTCCAGCATACAGCCATGTCAAACTGTTTGCTGGGAACTATTGGCAAACACAAAAGCTCACCACTCTTATTGACTGCCTCGGGCTATGACCTTCGGAGAGTGTGTGCACTTGCCTATTTCTCCTCGTTTGTGTGTGAGTGGGTGCTTACAGTTACAGGCCTTTCTCATTCTCCCACTAAAGGTCAGCCGTCAGACGGTATTGAGCAGCGCTAAAGGTGAAAGAAACGTGAAATATGTTAAATGATAAACTATGGAGCAGCACGATCCTGTTCTCCCGCCGCCCCGCTGAGCCTGAGTGGGATGAGATCCTGCTGGTGATATATGGGAACCAATGGATTACACTCAAATGAATCCCTGTTGAGCCATTGGTGCAGCTCATAGCTTTTTTTTTTTTTGGTTTGTTTGTTTGTTTGTTTTTTTAATCTTCGTTCTGTTTAGTTCTAGTCAGATATTTATTGTCCCGCAAGAAGAAATTCCTTTTTGCAGCAACATAAAAACAGACACAATAAAATACACAAAAGACAAGATACATATACACAATACAGAACAAAGTAGACAATTTAAAGTTCATAAAAGCAACACAAATGGTAACAATAAGAATATGGATGAGATAAGATTTTAGTGCTAAGGTGTAAGCGGCACTAAGGGGCAGTTTATGGTGTATTACAATTAGGAGTGTTTATTGCTTATGGAAAAAATGAAACTTGAATCTGCTGCAACTATTTTGCTATGAATCTAAAATAAAAAAAATTTAAAAAAGCAGCTTTCTGGCAGCATTTAACCTCAACTTTCTGTGGCCTGCCTTCTTCCAGGTCTCCATCACATCCTCCTGGCTCCATCACATACATTTTATTAAGTACATGTATCAGAAATTTTGCCATCAAAATGATTTTGTTGTTCTGCTCTGGACATGTGACACCTGTTGTCCTGGCAGGGGGGGATCCCTCCTCCATGGCTCTTCTTGAGGTTTCTTCCATTTTTCTGTTAAGAGAGTTTTTCACTGCCCTACTATTCCTGATTTGTCCACCAGGTATACCAGGTAATAACAGTAGCAACATTAGCCCTATGCTAGATATCGCGCACATGAGAACATGGTGTCTATAGTAGCATATGTGACACAACACAGAATGTCAAGTTTTCCAAGAAAAATGAACCAGTTCCTATTTCTTCACATGTAATGACAGTAAACCGACTGAATGTGGTAACAGTGATTAAATAACTGGTTAAATAACTGTGAATGTTTTCAGAGTGGTCGTACTTCTTTACAGTAAAAGAAGGGAACATTTTGGAGGCGCTGTTATTTATGTAAGGGATAATCAATGAGTAGGTGTGTGATAAATGGACTGAAGTCGTAGTGAGGGGCTTGCTGCTGTGAAGTGACTTCAGACCGTTTACGGCACATCGCTTATACCATCGTCATTTACCAACAATATGGAATAAAAGCATTTGCAGATTTTTTGGGTGAAAGATTTGCACTCAGAATCAAATGTTATGAAGCAAGAGCTTACCGTTGTCATGAGAAAGAATAATTCTAGTCCCTTTTACAAACAAGCTCAGCTGGCTTGCCATAGTTGATAACAAGTAACACCACTTCCTAACTACAACCTATGCGACCTATGATGTTGCAGCAGCGCACTTGACATTCTTCCCTCTGTAGATGAGCAAATTATATGTCTGATTTATTTATTCAGAAGTGATGTAATTTTCTTAAATCGGCCTTCTTATATATTTGGAGGACAGTTTACTCACTTGTAACAACCTAAAGTTCCCTTTCTTCCCTTTAAATCCTGTCCTTATTGAGGGGATTAGCCTCTCGTCCTCCCTTTTGACTGCCTTGATGATGAGGAGAAACAGAAATGTCATGGACGTTGCATCGATTTTAACCAGAATATTTTGGAGGTGCGTGAAACTGTGCTGTAACAGAACCGGGCCGAGCGATTTTTCAAGCAAGCGACACCTCGCCCAGCCTGTTTGCTGATGCACGGAGCGGGTTGGGACGTCATTTAGAAAAGGAAGCTGTAGGAATCAGCTGTTCGCTTGCTCGCTTGTTTGCATCGCCTCCAGTTAGGAAGTGGCGTGAGCTTTGACAGCTGCGCTCTTCCATGTTGCTGTGGTTACAAGTTGGGTAGCGCATGAATTGCGAACGTGATGAAATTTGACTCGAGCTACGTGTGCATTAAATGGTTTTAACGCACTCCTGCTATCCAATCAGAAAACAGTATTCACCCAGACCATTTGCAAAAGTCTTACTGGTCTAGCCAGTGGGTTGTATGTTGCTAAAATGAGTTTAACATCTCTGGTCTATGAACAGAGGCTATTGTACACTGTAGAGATTAAAAAGCCCCCTGAGGCAAATTGTTATCTTTTATTTTGAGCTATATAAATAATTTGACTTGACACAGAAAAATGCATTAGAAAACAGCAGAAAATCAGCTCAGAGTCCAAAGTATTTAAATCTCCCCGGCTGTAAATGTCCTTGGCTGTAAAAGTCTTGTGTTGCTTGCAATAAATTGTTTCTGGAGGTTTCATCCTAATAACACAGACCCAGTCCTTTGGAATACCCTGAAAACATATGTGTTAGTGAGTGTGATGGTGCTCATGGGGTGTCATGCTGGAAGGCAAGCCTTCAGTCAACACTATATCCAGTACTTTACAATTTATCACAAATTATATACTTATTGTTTTAAGCTCTTTTAGGTGACCACTAGCGGCGAAGACTTGACATCATTCATACATCATCTATGAGTGTTTATCCTTTGCAGGGTTGTTGGGGGGGAGGGGCTGGTGCCCATCCCAGCTGAGAGACGGGGTACACTGACATGTCAGCCAGTTCATCACAGGGCTGACACATTTTGTTCAGACTGCGGGCAAATCAGATTTGTGTCTCAAATTAGACATGTAAGACAGACTGTCTGCACTGTTATTGGCAAGTGATCAGATAGGATTTGTCTTCCCAGACATCAAAAACCTTATCTGCATGGGTTGCTGTGGTAACGATGTAGACATCAGTAACTGCACACACTGGTGACATGGTTTTCCAGCGCAATAAAATGGGACGGGCCTGTCCAGAAGCCTCCTCCCGAAGGGCCAACGGACGATATACTTCAGCGTCTGTCCACAGTCTGTTGTCTTCTATGTCCATCACGCCGCTCTGCAGAGATGGATCCTACACAGCTGCTCTGATGCACTTCTTGTCACCCTGGATTTAACGTTTATTGTTTGTTGTATTGCAAGTGATGCAAAAGACAGATTGAAATCACATTTGAGTGTCCAGAGCGTCCAGACTGAGAGGCATCTGTAGAAATCTAATTGGAAACTCATTTCAAACCACCTCCAAATGTGGCTTGGATCTGATTTGCACAAATCATATTTTATGT
This sequence comes from Lutjanus campechanus, assembly GCA_027495735.1. Lineage (NCBI taxonomy): Eukaryota > Metazoa > Chordata > Actinopteri > Lutjaniformes > Lutjanidae > Lutjanus > Lutjanus campechanus. Next base: position 1,636 of record JAJHUR010122548.1, on the reverse strand, counting down.
GGGTTTTTTTTGTTTGTTTGTTTGCTTTTTTACCATCCAGACTCTCTAAAATCAATCTAGATATGCCAAAGATTTGGCCTGGCAGTCTGAACACAGCCATAGACAGAAACAACCTTTTTACACTCACATTCATACCTACAGGCAATTTAGAGTGAGACCACTTAGCCTGCATGTTATCTGGGCTGGGAGGCAGCCGAAGATAACACGCAGACAAAGGGTGGACATGCAAACTCAACACAGAAAAGCGCAGGTTTGAACCCAGACACTGTGGGAAGCTGTGAGGCAATGGCGCCAACCGCTGCACCACTACGCTGCTAACAGACTCACTGGTGTGGCTAACCTGGTCGCAAACAAAACATATCACGCAGGAAATTTAGAGCAACAAGAAGCATCACATTTGAATTCACAATGCTTGATGCTGGACTCATTATGGTCTTTAAGCCCTGGTTAGATTTCTACAAACGCTTGAGAAATACATCTGGCTTCTCAGCTTGCCAGTAGCTCAACTTCCTTCACCAGCTGGTTGTTTACAGGGGCTCTCTGCTGTTTGTTAATGGGCAGGTAGTGTACACTCTGTTTGCTTGTTTGCTCGAAATGCCTCCCTATGGTTTCATATTTGGGCGGGGGGGTAAGAGCCATGATGCATCAGACTAAAACAGCTACAAGCTACGTAAAGCTGCAGAGTTGATTAATTCTCAACACCCCAACATCAAAAATACATATTTTTCCACTGGCTTGTGGTGTTATTTATCTACCCAGATTGTTTTGGCGTGAGTTGCTGAGTTTTGGAGATATCGCCCATACAGATGTCCGCCTTCTCACGAAAATACTGGGACTAAATGCAACTCAGCTTGTGGGGCTCAGAACAGAAGAAAAGGGGGAAAAAAAACAGAACAAGGCACGGCAATGTGTCTTTCCAGAAATCATGACCCGGTTACTCAAGATAATCCAAATACCCTGTTCATGTAAAAACTCCTTTCTTCGTGCAGTTGAGTCTACCAGAGCTACTTTCTTTCTACTAGAAAGAAAGTAGTTCCTACATGAAATTGCTCACAACAAGGTCTGTGGATCATCTTGAGTAACCGGGTCATGATTTCTGGAGTGCTACAGACCGGAGGAAAAATATGTATTTTTGATTTTGGGGTGAACTGTTTAAACACTGGGGGGGAATGGCCTTTTGCCCCATATTTCCTGCCTCTTTTTCAATGTGGATCAACACAATTCAACATGAAATAAATAAATACATAAAAATTCTGTGTGAAACCGCCTCAGCAACATCACTAATTTACTTGCAGGTCTAAAGGGGGTTCATTTTTCCTCACTAATGGAACATGCCCTGCATTTTCAGTGCAAACTGAAGAGTTACAGCTTAATCTTCCCTGCAGCACAGTTATGCCCCAGTGAGCTTATAAATGAAATATGCCACCATGCCAAGCCACTGTGCCTCACGACCTTTCCCAAAACTCCCCAGCTCCCTGCTCCCTGATGCTCGCCTACCTCCAGCCATACACACACACACACACACACACGAGTAAATGTCCACACACACTTACGCAGTTGAGCGGTGGGGCTTCCACACGGGCAAACAAACACTCACATGTATATGACGTGCCCTACAAAGAGGCTTTTTTTCCCC
>JAJHUR010122547.1:0-13391 GCA_027495735.1 Lutjanus campechanus | reverse complement strand
AATGTTGATTATCTCAGCTGCTGACATTATGTGGTTGAATGACCCCACTCCCAGTCTGTGACACAAAGATACTATCTTCAGGGACTCTAACACCCAGTCCTATTAACGAATCTGTATCTGTTCATGTCACACAAATATCTGTATTCGGTTTATACCAGAGGGGGACAGGGCTTTCCTGAAGTTGTTAAAAATGGTCAAATCTGCTTCCTTTTCTACATTACATTTTTTTCTATGGTCATTTATTCCCCCTATACACATATCTCTAAGTTGAAGCTATTTTTGGCATCATTGGAAAAAGCTCCATAATAACCTTTTAGCAAAATGTATTTTGTGGTCTGAGAGCACATTAGACTTCTGCTCCTCCTCTTGGCTCTGTTTTCAGGCTTTAAAAAAAATCTGACTTGTGACAAGAGACTTTGGCCAGTCACAGGTCGGTAAGATAGTTGAGTCTCATTTCTAAAACATCAGTATTTACTATTTTCTGCAGAATTGATTCCTGCACCCTTGACCTGTCAACAATTAACATGTTTTAGCTGAGAAAATGAATGAATCAAATGGTCAAACATGATTTGTATTTGAATCGCGCCTTGAGGGAAAAGGTCTACACCGAGTACAAATAAAAACTGTGTAACTACTAATGTTTTGGGAGAAGAAAGTTAGTGAAAAAGATAAATGTCAAAATTGAATTAGGCCATACTGGTATATGGTTATGGGTTTCTTTTAAAAAGTGCAAGATGTATAAGATGTATAGTAAACTCAGATTAATGTTGGTCTGAAATGTCTGTAAAGGGGAGATTATGCTGCAATGTATAGAAGTCTGAAGGATACATGGTTGTTAAAAATGGCGACATTCGTGAAAAAGAACCTGGACCCTTTGTAAATATAAATGACTCATTCTAAGGTTAGGAAAACACAGCAATTAGTCTCAGGTGATTATACACTAATGAAAACATATGGATGAATATTATATTCCGTTGCAAAATTGGAAGTATGATTCCGGTGAATAATTTCCAGTGAGAAACATGCTGTTTCTACTCAGAGACTAGATTTACAGATGAGTACAGAGGACTGATAGAGAGCTAACCTTTTGCATAAAAAATGTCATCCCTTCATCATTTTGTCTAATAACATATGTGTGACATTTTGTCACAATTAGCATATGAATTCTTGAATTATGGCCAATATGTTCTGTGAGGTCACCGTGACCTTTGACTGCTAAAACTAATCATTTGATCCTTAAATCTAAATGGAAGTTTGTACCAAGTCTGAATAAATTCCCTCAAGGTGTTCCTCAGATATCATGTGGACAGTGAGGTCACAGTGACCATCAAAATGTATGTAAATGTAAGTTCATCCTTAAGTCTGAGTGGACATTTGTGCCACGTGCCAGGTGTTCTTATGTGCTCTGCTGCTAAGTATTTTTTAATAAGAGGGATAATGTAGAGCGAGTGGGTCACTATAGAGAAATAAACTCCGACAGGGTGATGCAGGACCCTGCTGCTCGCTCTACATTATCCCGCTTATTAATTACACGGCTACTTACAAAAGAAATCAAAAGTTTGACATAAAATGTTGATTTAAATATCATTTTATTGATTTAGAAAAGATTTCATTGCTTCCGCTTGAAAAAATAGTCCGTTTGCTTCTGCGTTTCTCCGTTTAGTATTAACTTCATGTCTTCTTAAATTTTGCCAATTTCCTTGTTGTCCAGCTCCTTGTGTCTTCTCACATCTCTTTCTTTCTCTGCGCTGTTTTTCTCTCCTCTTCTTTTCTTTACTGGGGACTGGTCAGCCATTAACCACAAATCCAAAGTTTTGTTCGCTCCAAATATATTAAAATTGATACTGGAAAATATATTCCTTTTTTTTCTGATGGAGCAACAGAAAACTTCCCACAGGGTGTAGACGTCTTTCTGCGGATTGATATGACAGGACGTGATCCGCCAGAGTCAATCAGAACGGCATCCATAGCAACAGTCTGCTATTCATAGCAACGGTCTGCTATGATTAACAGACCTTAGAATGCTGTAACTGACCAATCAGAATCGAGCATTTGATAATGCCATGTAATAAATGTGTAGTATTGTTGTTCCTGTTGTTGTCATTATTTGGCATGATGATGTTGTGTGTTCACATCTAGGTAGGTGTATTCTCCATGCTTAATTTCATTCATTCATTTTCTGTAACTGCTTATCCGTGAAGGGCCCTGCCAGCCCGGGGATTTGAACTGAGGACCTTCTTGCTGTGCGGCAGCGGTGCTAAGCACTGCGCCATCCTGCCCCCCCCCCACCCCCACCTACTTAATTTGTCTGTATTAAAGTATTATGTGGTTTTATAAAAAACATAACAAGAGGGACCTCAGAGATAATAGTGTCAGGCACAGTGGAAATTTCCTAAGTAAGGCCCTGATACCAATAAAAATACATATAGCTAGAGACATCTAAAACATGACACCGACTTGAGACTACTGTTTCCAGGCCCAGTGGGAGGTTCTTTCAGAAAAGAAGGTGGTGTCTCAGCCAAAGCCACAGAGTATATAAGAAAGAGTTTTTGGGAGCTGAAATCCTTGACTTCTGATCTTTAACCACCATCATGTTCTAATCAGTTCACCTTTTGGTCCAAATGAACCAAGTTCGAAGAAATTCCATCGAGAGATTTCATTATATCATGTTTACAAGAATGGGATGGATGGACGTACATTGATGGATGTACAGATGAAACCTCCTCCCACGGCCAGCACAGAGGCATAAAAATCCCTCTTGGAACATCAGTCAAGTTTTATTACAAACTGCACCGCTAATCTGGTCACTGAACATCTGAGTACACCAGAGTGTTTTCAGTCTATGGCCTGTCTGTTTAAGTACAGTAGGTATATGAGTGTGAAGCGCAGTGCAGCTTTAAATTGATGTGTGTGTTCTCCAACCTTTGCTGAGATAAATACGAGCACAACAAAAAATATCTCAAGAGTAAGTGATGGCTCTTGCCTGCATTTCAGGCTTGTTTGCGTGCCAGGAGACTAAAATGGCACAGCAGGGCCCTGGCATACAGCAGGCCCATATGTCAGCCCTGCAGGGAAATTTAATCTATGTCACTATGTCTGGGCTGTGTGTGTGTGTGTGCCTGTTACCTTGGAGTCCAAACGCTGCAGGTAGGAACAGATGTACTCGATGCTGGCTCCAAACGGGTGGACGTTCAGGAAGGTTGAAATGATCCCTGGGGTTGAACAGACGCATGACATGTTAATTAAACTGTCAAAATACAAAGACATACCGTGTCATGTAGCTCCAGCATCTGAGTTTCTGTCGTCTGACAGACATGACTTTAAACCACAACAGAATATTCAAGAAATCTGTTTGTATTATTCTTCCTCCTCTTTTTTGACTGAAAAACAGGCGAGGATGCATCGAGTGGCTCTTCTCAGACACCCAACGCTGTTAAGAGCCTCTTGTATATTGTGGCTCCAGATTAGAGGGAGTGTTTGATGACGCTTTGATGCTGTTATCTCTCATCAAAGCTGTGTATTACCGAAACTCTCAACGAGCTCAACCAAACCATCTGCTCTCGACTCTCTGATGGGGCCAGGAGAGAGATAATCCTCCACCTTTGCTTGTCGTGAACTCGTGGTGGGTCTCGAGATGATCTGACCTCGGAGTGTGTGTCTGCATGTGCTGAGCTTAAGTTCTGTCTGTCTACACAGGACAACAATAGGAACTCAAAGAATTATTTCTAATTTACTACAGCCTGTGTCTTATTTTGATGGTTTCGGCCAATTGATGAAATGATGAAATCTGGGAACAAATCATGTACGTCTTGGTTCAAGGTGTGAGTAATCTCTCTCTGTTTATCTTCCAAACACATAAATAAGCTTTGTTATGAGTTAGAAAAAATAAATTAAAAAAACAGGAAGTTACAATGTTGCTGTTGTTCCTCTTTCTAATAGAGAGAAATTACTTATGGTAGATTCTACCACAGACAGAAAATAGTTCCTACATGAAACTGCTCACAACAAGGTCTGTGTCTTATCTTGAGTAACTGGGTCATGATATTTGTGACACTTAAATTTTTCAAATGTATATATTGGTGTTCTGAGCACCACAAGCCGACTGCTATTTAAGCCCATTTTATTGGAGAGAAGGCAGACATCTCTACAGCTGATTACTCAAAAACACTGCAACTCACACACACACACACACAAGAATCTAGATGGATAAATAAATAGTACTGCAGGTGGATAAATATGTTTGTGATTTTGGGGTGAACTGTCCTTTAAGAATGTTTCTCAACACATATAACAACAAGGAATTTAGGGATTTCACTATCTACAATCCATAATATTAAAAAATTCAGAGAATCTGGAGAAATCTCTGCATGTAGGGGGGCAAGGCTGAAAACCCACATTGAATGACTGGGACCTTTGATCCCTTGGGCAGTACTATATTAAAAACCCACAAACATTATATAAATGATACTACAAGGGCTCAGGAACAAACACCTTTGAGAAATGCTGCACTTTTCTCCCCAAACTTATCTGAGATGGACATTTGAGATTGTTTTTCAAAATGATGGACATTGTGACCTTACTAGGGCTAATTTCAAAAGCATGCATCTGTGATGGTATGGATGTGTGGTAGTGCCCACGGCATCATGGGTTACTGTCACCTCTGTGAAGGCCCCATTAATGCTGAAAGGTACATACAGGTTTTGGAGCAACATATGCTGCAATCCACATGTCTTTTTCAGGACTGTCCCTGCTTATTTGAGCAAAACAATGCCAAGAAATATTCTGCATGTTTTACAACCGTGTGGCTTCATAGTAAAAGAGTTCAGGTACTAGATTGAACTGCCTGCAGTCTAGACCTGTCTCCAACTGTGGCACATTATGAAGTGCAAAATATGACCACTGAAATCCTGCATTGTTGAGCACCTTAAGTTGTATATCAAACAAGAATGAGACATAATTTCTCTTTTAAAACTTCAACAATTAATGTCCTCAGTTCCCAAAAGCTTACTGAGTGCTGTTAAAAGAAAAGGTGATGTAACACAGTGGTAAACATGCTTCTGTCCAAACCTTTTTTGGAATGTGTGCAGGCGTCAAAGTCAGAATGAGTGTATATTTACAAAAACACATTAAAACTAATCGGCTTGAATTTTAAATATCTTGTTTTTGATCTGTATTGCTGTAAGTTTTTGCAAATCATTGCATTCTGTTTTTCTTTATGTTTTTTTGTAAAGAATGTCATCTTTTTTTGAATTGAGGTTGTACAAAAATAAGACCCTTGTTGTAAGCAAACAGAATTATACTTTAACAGTGTATAACAGATGATTTGAATGGTGTTTTCAGAAGCAGAATAACAATTTCATTCTTATTGAAAGGACACAACTCATCCTTTTGCAGCTTTACAATACAAACAGAAACTCTTAAACCTTGTATACTTTTTCCTCTCGTTTTTCTTGAAGGGAACAGTTCAAAGATTATACAACTGTGTTCATTTACATTCACTGTGTGGATGGAGAGAAAAGGCAAAGAGATTCAACCCTTTGTTTTCTGATGAAACATTTTCCTTCAGGAGCTGACTGTCCTTTTTTTTCCTGCGGTGCTCACTTCAACTCAGCATCAAGCAAGATGTCAAGAAGAGTTATTCTGACATAAGAAGGTGCCAGGATTTAACCGTGGTCCATCTCTTCCCCAGCAAAGAGCCAGAATGGGCACGAACAGCGGACAAACACCATTGACTACGTAACTACCTGTAAGCCAATCATGCAGTCACTCTGCTGTAATAGACACAGGTATTTCTGGCACTGGACCCAAATGGACGAATATAGAAGGTGCTATCATTTGGCAAACTCTAGCGCAATTTGCATTTCCTTTCTACTCCCTAACAAGACACAGCAAGTTTTATCTTTCATGCTCTGAGCCAACGGATGTCCTTGACAATTAACATGTGAAAATGCAGCGTGCCGGAAAACAACAAGCAGCAAAATAGGACAAGGCTTTGTTTACTTCTATAAATAATGTAGTTTATTACACACAGGGGAGATAGATGTTGGCCATATTTTCCATTATCATAAAGTCACATTGTGTTATGTAATCTAATGAGTAAAGTGGGCTCTTTCTCTCCTCATATCTTTCTCCTCTCTCGCTCTAATGGCTGTGTAATTATGCATAGTTATTACCTCAAAGTGGCTGAAGCAAATCAGAAAAACCCAACTGTGGGAGAATTGGTATTGGTGGTACATGTTGTGGTTATGTTACAAGGAATTACCATTGAGAAAAGGAACAACACATTACGATATAATCCAATCCAACTAAACAGCTATGTAGTTAATACTTCCTTTGTGAAACTAGTAATATTGAATTTCTGTTGACATCATAATTTTTGGCATTGTGGTACTGCTTTCTTTATTTTGGAAGGTGTTCCTGTTATAGATGTTGTTTCTGTTGGTAAACATTATGATTATGATTCATTATGATTCGGTACACTGCGCTGGGAGGACGAGTGAGAGTAACACAGCCTGCAGAACCAGCCTGTTTTCAGATCTACCACAGCGAATTAAGGATTAATTTTGACCAAACCAGAGCCGGGAACTGTTGGAACAGTGAAAAGACTGGACAACATGGTTTTGGTGAGTTATATTTTGTTTCTGTGTGTCGAGTTTAAATTAAGTGTGTTTTACTGAGTTAACGAGGCAAATAAAGCTCATCTTAGTTTGGTATAAGAGAGAAATTTTCATTCGGAAGGTGATCTGTGGTATTTTTCTGTTTAGTAAGGACTAAAGGTGTAAGAATATTTCCTTTCTTGACGTTTTGTTGTTCATTTTGTTTATTTTGTTGCAGCTTGCACACATCTCCCAGTTCATGTTTAATCTCGCAATAAAGGTTCAGTTTTGAGCCATTAATGTTCTGATTCTGGCACCCAGCAATACAGCAAGATGATATTTTGCTTAAGTGCTTAAAATATTTTATCATATCACTTACAACTCTGTGTTTGGCTCCAGTTTTTCTTTTTCTATCTTTTTCTTCTCTGTTTTGCTTCCAGCTGACACTGTGACATAATCATGTCATCAGCCCAAAAAGGGCCTATTTTAAACACCTTCTGTGAGGGTTTTGGTGGCACGATGGCCACAAAAGGAGCAAAGGGCCCAGGCTGAAATTGCAGGACTCAGCCTTGGTATATGGTGCGTTCTAATCTTATTAGTTTTGCAGGTGTTCATTTTAAACCAAAGTATTAAACAAAGTGAAATTTGACCTGATGACTGACATTAGAATAGGGGCTCTCAAAGTGTGTCCCTTGGGCCAGGGGTGGTGCTTAGAAACATTTTGTGCAACGAAACATGAAAGGTACTTTCACTTTCAATAGTCCACATTTAACACAATTGTTTAGCTGAGCTACTGCATCAAACTGTGACCTCCTAAGAAGTGCCTGTCAGATTAGGGATGACAGTTGGTAGAAAGCTGCTGGTTGCATGGCAACTAATGGCATCTCACAAGTGTCGCAAGGAATAACATTCTGTCATCCATGCTAGTGCTGTATTTTGGTGAATAACTCAGCACTTTAATGCGGAGTTGAGACGGAAAAGCCACCATGGAAAATTGCTGTATAGCTGAGGTCGAAAAGGAGGTTTCAGGAAAAAGGGATCAATTGTTACTTTGTCTAATCTCGGGGGACATATAAAGTGATCTGCTTTGATCTGCAAACAGGTGAACTTGCTGCTCAAGGAATATAATGTTAAACACCATTTTAAGACCAATCACACATTCCCTAACAAGTCCATGGATTTTCATCAAAACTTTGAGAACCTCAGTGCTAGAGGAAAAATTCAGGAAATCACCAAAATCTTTTGAATTCATTCTCTGGATACCATGGATATCTGGACCAAACTTCACAGCAATTTATCTGATAGTTGTTGAGATGTTCTAGTGTAGAAGAAAGTGGTGGACCAACGGACTGACTTTTCTATACCTAGAGCCAAGCTGCTATCATGAGGAAAAAATGCTGACTGCAACCAGAATAAATGACTATAAAAGAACTAAAATTCTGGTTGTCAAAGGCACACTATAGCTCCTGCCAGAGTTAAACGCCTCAAACTGAATGAATAAAAGATGAAAACTGTCAGAATCTTCATAGCTTTACTCAAAGTCCTGACTGTAATATTTTAAGTCATCCAGCTTCATTCTGCAGACTATTGACCAAAAAAAGCCACACTAGTCGACTCTTAAAGGGATAGCTTGAATTATTTGAGGTGGGGCTGTATGAGGTACTGGTGTGGAGTGTATTACCTACAATAGATGGAGTCTGGCATGCCTCCAGTTTGGATAAGCAGAGACAAGTACCAGCAAAGTACTGCTCACTCACAATCACTGTCTCTCCAAACCAACCAGACACCCACAGATAAAATCTGTGGTTTTACCTCACAGAACATGGGAGTCGCTGGTCTACCGCTGCCTTGATCATTTCATTTGTTTGTTATTGTGTGACTTTGGAAAGTCGGAACTAACCTTTTCAAAACACAGAAGACACACAATAACACAAACAAACTAATCACTTGAGGCAGCAGGAGACCAGCAACTCCCGTGTTCTGTGAGGTAAAAGTACTGGTTTTGCCAATGGAGTCTGGTTGATTGATTGACTTAAAGCACAAAATGGTGAAATTTCCATCTGCTGAAAGCATTTTTTCATTAAAGGCCATGTTAATGATTTGGCAACTATAAGATCAGCTGGTTTCACTGAGACCAGAGTGGTGTTATGGGACTTGTGAAGTGTTGCAATGTTTGTTTTCAAATTTTAATCCTGCTTATAATTCCCATTACTAGTAGGTATTAATTAATTAATAGCAAACTCTCCCTTTAAGGCTATATGAGCTCAGCCTTTGCAGAAGTTCCTGTAAAGAGGCATCAGCTAAATGCCTGAAATGTTAAAATGTCAATGTAGAGCGTACCGACTAGCAGTGCATCCCTCTCGGAGTGAACAGGACTGGGAGGACTTTTCTCTGGAAGACTGTCCTTCTCCTGACTGCACGACACCACTGAAGATGCTGTTACTTCCTGAGAAAAGACACACAAAAAGCCTTTTGTGTCAAACTGCAGCAGAGATCACAAAACACTGTTACAAGACCCACATAGTGCAGCACCTCAATTAAAGACTGATGCTACTGAAAAATTCTGAACAAGGTTCTGGGTAGGAACAGTATCACATTAGAGGAAGAAAATCAATTGAACTGCACAAAACTTATTAATAAGCACAAAAAGTGTTTTGCACTCTAAGCAAATGCCAAAATAGAAAATAAACAGAAAATAATTAACATAAAAAGGACAAAAGAACGAGCAAAAGTTGAAGGAGTGAAAGAATTAAGTGAAGATGCTGGAGTTTACAAGAGGCAAAACAAAACAAGAGAGAAAAGGAAAGTGCCAACAAGGCTAATGATGAAGCTGTTGTTTACAGTGAGCCTGTGACAACCTGATACACAGAAGTGAGGATGGAGGAGGAGACGTGGATGTGAGTGTGATATGTGTGTCTTGCAGAGGTGGCAAGTCCACACATTTCTTTACTCAAGTAGAAGTACAGATATTTGTGGATTCAACTTCTTTACTGAAACTGAAAAACATTGTTTTGTTTTTTTGTTGTCACATCTTTTTCATCTTGTTATATCTTAAATCTTATACTTTTTGAATCTTTTTTGTCTTATGTTTTTTTTTGTTGTTTCATCTTTTACTTCGTTACACATTTTTGTCTTGTTTGGTCTTTTTTGCCATTTTGTCATGTTTCGTCTTTTACATCGCTTTTTGTTTTGTTACATCTTTCTTGCCCTGTTACCTCATTTTTGTCTTTCACTTTGTTTCTGTCATGTTATGTCTCTTGCATTGTTTTTTGTGTTGTTACATCTTTTACATCTTTTTGTCTTATACATCTTTTATTTCATGTTACATCTTTTACATATTTTTTGTGTCTTATCTGTCAATTTTTGTCTTCTTACATCTTTTTTATTTTGGAATCATCTTGATATTGGGAAGGTGGCACAATTGTGCAAAATAAATCAATAATTCCTCTCAGCTGCATTAAAACTAGCGTCACAAGCCTGTTTTAATATTTCAGATATTTATGTTAAAATGTAGGGAGTTGTCAGAAAAATAAATAGTCAAGTAAAGTACAGATATCTGAAAACCCTACCTAAGTGCAGAAACAAAGCACTTTGTTACTTCCCACCTCTGGTGTCCTGTGAGAATGAAGTTGCTCTAACAGTAATTGAAGGTAGCCCAGTCTAATCAGGACACAGTGGCCTTGACTTCAAGTTCTGTGACAGCGTGTGGATGTATGTGTTTGAGTGCGCACATGTCCCGTACATGTGTGTGCTGCAACTGAGGTCTTTTAATGCCTAACCCAGTTGTGTCTGGGAGATTTATTCAGTGACATGTCAGTCCCTGTGAAGATTGGTCTGTAATGATATGACATGTCAGTGGAAGGGAAGCGAGGAAAAGAGCAGAAATAAGTAAAAATAAAAAAACGGGGGTGTGTGTGGGGGGAGGGGGGAGGGGGGGCACAAACATTTAGCATGGAGTAGTGAGGGCTCATGTTATTTCCCCACTTACACTGACTTGATTAGCACTCTGTTCGCTTCCTCTGTCATCTTGCTTTAACGTCTCCAGCTAGAGTCAATTAGAAAAATGAGAGGAAACGTCAATGAGAGACAAGTCACCCACTAATGCAATCAGACACACCAAAACTCACTCTCCATCCCACTCTGACTCGCTCATACACACACACGCTGACACATACGTATAAACATCAGCAGCAGCAGCAGCAGCAGCAGCAGCCTAGTTTCAGAGCGACTTCTCTGTACAAGTTTTGGAGACAAAGTCAGACAAAAAAAGAAGTCAGATAGTTTATAGTCCCAGAATAGCAGCCAAAATAATTGGCCGTTGTCTGCTGTGCGCTGCCTGTGAGGTAAGTCAGATTAACTTAATTAAAGTTGCAACCGCAGCACAGAATGCATGCACTCAAAGAATACTTTGTAAATACATTTCAGTAGGAAATTCTGTTTCGGATGACACCCTGACATATTGTTTAAAATGATTAAAGTAGCTTCTCTTTCATGTCGGTGAGAACATGACAGGTGTATGATGAAAGATGACATCTCAAGAGAGGATTTGGGAAACTGTAGGGTTGATATGGTAACTACATTATTAAGCAGATGCACAGTGTTAAGAAATAATGCAGTGCTGACAGCAACAATCCTGCATGAATGCATACAGTGAATGAATGTTTCATGGTTTTATAAGTAATCTACCATCCAATGTAAACACTGGACTATCCTGTCACATTGTATGAGAGGAGCTGATGCCCCGTAAAATGTGTTAATATACTGTATGTCTTAGTGCATACATATGTGAATAATTACTTTTCCACCTACTATATGCCAAATGAATATGCCTCACTCTTTGCGCTTGATGAATAAAATTATGCTCCAACACATGATGAAATAATACGAATGAGAGGTTTCGGTAAATAAATTCAGACATGTACACACTGGCATGTTTTATTATCTCCTTGTCCTAGATTTTTCTTAAATGTTGTTTTTTTTTGGCATTTTATGCCTTTATTTGACAGTGATAGTGGAGAGAGACAGGAAATGAGGGAATGAAAGAAGGGGAACGACATGCAGCAAACAGACTGGCCAACCAGGAATCGAACTGGGGGACACACTGCTCAGGGCGTTTGCGTTCATGCGGCACGTGCCCTAACTACTCGGCTATTGGATTGCCCCTTGCTCTAGATTTTAACACTATTTAAATAACATTTACAACATTAAGGGCATATTTTGCTGCATTATATGATGAGACAGGTCAAGTTACAGTGACCCGATCTAAAGTAGAAACTTTTTAGTGACAGTAGGAATCAATGTACCAACTCCAAAAAACAATGGGATTGTACACCGCTGTGTGAGAAGTCGAAGATTGCAGGAATTCAGTGTTGCTTTTTGGCCTTGCCCCTTACATGCAGAGATTTCTTCAGATTCTCTAAATCTTTTAAAGATATGGATTGTAGATGGTGAAACAATTCTGTGTTAAGAAACATTGTTCTTATACTGTTGGACTATTTGCCCACACAGAAGTGGCGAACCTCGCCCTCGAACCTCATCCTTGCTTGTGAACAACTGAACTTTTCTAGGATGCCCCTTTCATACCCAATCATGATACTGTCACCAGTCAATGAACCCGTTTACCTGTCGAATGTTCCAAACAGGTGTTTTTTGATCTTTCCACAACTTTACCAGTCTTTTGTTTCCTCTGTCCCATTTTTTGAAACATGTTGCAGACATCAAGTTCAAAATGAGTCTATATTTACAAAACAACAATAAAGTTTATCAGTTTGAATATTAAATGTATTGTCTCTGTACTGTATTATACTCAATACAAGTTGAAAATATTTACAAATCATCGCATTTGTTTTTATTAACATATTACACGGTGTCCTTAATTTTTGGACAATGGGATTCATACAAGGTTGTAACCAATGTCTTAAAGATTCAGCGTGTAAGATTTAGGGGGATATAATGGCAGGATATGGCAAATATATGAAATATAATAGTCCTACAGAATATATCCCAGAACAGACAAACCAAACACTGGCTCCAAATATGGCATGCTGTGTTTTTCAGTATTTTATTATTATTAGAGAATTCTAACTGAGAGGAGAACATATTAAACCTACAATAACTGAGTTTTTTTGGCCAAGTGAGATCAGCAGAAACAAGTTGAACATACAGCATTGACAAATCATCACCTTTTAAGTTAATATGGTGAATTCTGTGTCCACATAACAAATGTAAGTCCAATTTTCACTCCCTTTTAACTCAGTTTTGATCTCTACTGAAGGAAATATTTGACTCTTTACCTGCTACACACTCCGCTGTGTTTACCAGCTGGTCATTGAATGCGTGTTGGGAATTTTCCATTGGCACTATTGGCTGCACCCAGTCAAATTTTTGCCATGCAGATTTGCATTTCCATTACCTTTTATAACATGCCCAGGTGTGCCAAGTTGCACCTGAGATGGACCATCTCCCGACTGGGGCCAAAGCGTACACGACCCACCTCCGAGTGGTTTGCAGTGACTTCAGCCCTATTGTGGCCAACCCGCAGAGAGCAGAGCAGAGAGAGAAACCGTTTTTAAAAGTCTCTAAAAGTGTGTTTGGCTCTTACTATTTTTGTAGCCTCTAACCAAGTCTCTGGTTTGAAGTACTTTCTCTCCTGCATTGCTTTTAGTACTTTCAGGTATTTATTTATTTTATTTTTTATCAATTTAACTGTTTAATGTTAACTTTCAGCTGGACAGGAATCGTGTTAAGTTACTGCTGATGAAAACTCAACATTTCCTGATTTTGCTGCTTCATAAT
>JAJHUR010122546.1:499-57948 GCA_027495735.1 Lutjanus campechanus | reverse complement strand
CTTCACTTCCTTTCTCCCCTGCTTCCATGTTGATTGTGCTGACACAAATACGCCCCTCACCCACTGTCACCCTCACATATCACACACACACACACACACACACACACACACACACACACACACACACACACACACACACACACACACACACACACACACATCAAACATCACTTCTCCTGGCATGCACACAAAGAGACACAAATACTCTCTCCCTACCCCTCACTCTCTCTCTCTGTCAGCCACCTTCCATATGAGAGAAACACCTGATGTTGGCTAACTAGAGCCAACTACCGAGAGGCGTTAGTTTGGTGCCTGCAATACAAGTGACATCATGCACCGAGTGTGTGTGAGCGTGAAAGTCAGAGAATTTGAGAGAAAGAACGAGTGCATTTTTGCACTCACTAAGGCTAATCTTTAACTTTAGTCCAATTATCCCGTCTCTCCTGCTCACACACACACACACAAACACAAGCCATCAAAGCCCCTACCCATTTCCAAGCATGCAGGAGTGCCAACAGTCAAGGGCAAAACACACAAACACAATACACACAGTGTGACATCAGTTTCACTGCAGGCACTGTGATAGCACCTCACACTGCTCAGCACCGCTCTGCCAAAGCTTCTCTCAGGTATCTCTCTCAGGCTTAAGGTGGGTGATGACAGCAGGTGTGCAGTCACTATTAACACCGTGTTAATGCTTTTACACCATTCATATCTTTAATCAGATCATAATTCACAAGCAACACCCTGCCCATGAATGAACAGAGCACTGATTAAGGAATATTGATACCCATGCCATTGTGCTACATACGTATAAATTCTAGTTGTGATTCCCAGATATGCGAGGTAGAATTGTGTTTTCATTGCCTTTTTCACTTATCATGTGCTTAACAGATATTGAAGTACACTGTAAAAAATCATACATGAATTTAGTGGAATCAACGAATCTTTTTCTCATTAACTGAACATAGTCTTATTTAAGTTAATTTAACTTAAAATTTCTGGTATTTATGTTCAGAACACTTTATAACTTTATAACTTCTTCGAATGTTAAGTCTTTTGACTTGAAATTATAAATTGAATGAATATATAATACAGAATTCAATCAACTCATTAAATTAAGTTTCTTAAAAAAAAGAAACATGATAAGCACATTAGCAGACTTCCCAGCATGCATTGTCTGAGAGTCTCTAATACACTTTAAGATAAGTCATGCTCGCTTGTTTTCACAAAAATGAAAACACTATGAACCATGACGAAGGTTAGTATTGAATTCACCCACCCTTACACTTAAAATTTTATTAGTAATTCCAGTAGTTCCAGTTAGCAGCTGAAGTTTAAAGTGTACTCACCACTATGCCGATGTGATGATAAGTGAAGATCTTCAGTTCACAAAACAATCCTGGAGTTTCAGCAGAAAACAGGGTAGCAGCCTCATCCAGTACAATGGCAGTGAATGGTGGCCACGGATAAAATGTTTTAAAAAAGCACACAAAACAAACACAAAATGCCGGTAGGATGTAAACATGGCGTCGATCTTGCGAAACTTCGTATATATCTTAATGGACGCACATGCGGAAGTCTCGCGAGATCGGTGCCATGTTTACATCCTACTGGCTACATGCTACAGCTGACATTTCAGCTAAAAACATGGTGTATATGGTGTCTTTTTAATGTTACGGCTCGCGGACACTTGGATTACACCACACGAGCAGGATGGAGACATTTTGTGTTTGTTTTGTGTTCTTTTTTTAACGTTTTATCTGTGGTCACCATTCACTGCCATTGTACTGAATGAGGCTGCTACCCTGCTTTCTGCTGAAAGTCCAGGATTGTTTTGTGAACTGAAGATCTGCACCTACAGTATCATCACATTGGCATAGTGATGAGTACATATTGAGTGGGTTATCATGTAAAGTGGAGTATCCTTTTAAGTTCTTTTTTTGTGAAATGAAGAACTTCAAACTTCAGAAATGTGAAAGGAAATCAAAATTTTCAGTCAAGTTTGTAATGTTTGGGTTCTGAAAAGGTATTGGTTCAACTTAATGTCTTAAGCTTATTGAACATGTTTTCTCAAGTACAGCTAAATTAATGTCAAGTTTATTTGACTACAAAAGTTCATTTTGTTTGAATCATTAAAAAATTACCTCAACTTGTCTTTTCTAATTGAGCCAACCTACAATTTTAAAGCAGGCCAAGCACTTACTTTTTAAAATGAAAACAAATGTTTGTTTTTTTCCCGGTGTAGTCTGAAATAATATGTTACACACATAAAATCATTTTCAACAAACACAATGAGAAGTGACAGAAAACACAAATCCCCCGAGGGCAGCTTAGACTGGAGATTAAGTGCTTATGAGCTTTCATGGAAATTTGTGTGCTGAAAAGTCAAAATATTTCCCCAAAACAATGACTCAGTCAATCCTCTGTTCTGCTTTTCTCCGGATGACCAATGGACACGATCTCAACTCAAAGAGACACACAGATCAACTGACGTGAAACAATTAAAACTGAGTCCTGTCACTTTCTGCCCCCAGGATGCTGTCAGTCAGGTTTACACACCGACATACACACACAAACAGAAAACTGTGACAAAAAGAAGCACTGATCCTCATCATGATTATCACATCAATAACCTACTGCAGTCTATGTAATCTATCACTTTTAATTACTATAATGCTATTCCACATGGCCTGTGTGCAGGGCTATACCCAGGTTTTTTACATAACCTGACGTCCGGAGCCTTACTTCCTAACTCATTTAACTGACAATAATCCTATTTTCTGTGAAAAAAACGATGTGTGTGTTAGCTATTTCTGTCAACAGTGCAAAAAATCTCAACATTATTAAATAATATATTTCTTAATTGATCTGTACAACCAATTTTTTCTTGTAAAAAGCAAAAACCTACCAATGCACAAATAATCTTCCCTCCTCGAAATCAAAACAATTTATATCTTAAAGAACAGATAATGCGGGTGTTGCTCTTTTTACTGGTTTGAAGAGAACAGGACTCAAAAGACAGAAAAATAAAATATATTCTGCTATGCGAGAATGTTAAAAATGAAAGATAATGAGTCTAATATCACTACCAGAATCAAAGGCATACAATGTGAGATTTTCCCCACTTCAGACCATCTGAACTATCCCTTTAACTTCTTTTTCATGATCTGCCTGTCAGACAGACGGCACAACTGATATAATGGATAGAGCAGGTGGACCTCATATTTTGCTCTGGAAGTATGAATTGTGATTTAGTGTGTCTGTCCCTGTGTGTCTGTCCATACACTATACACTGTACATATGTACTATTTTCTCAATTACATTAGTTTCTAAATGAAATTATATAATTAAAGGACAGCTTTAGGACCATACGTTACCCTGAAGTCAAAGTTGAATAAAGGGTAAATACATATGGAAACATGTACATAAAAAATCTGCCAGCATCCCAGATGTGATTAATGAAGTGAGAGTCTCAGTCGACCCCTCTGACCTGCACCAAGGCCGTATAGGACCAGAGCTGCCGAGCCCTGAGGCGGTGTGCATGTTTGTGTGTGTTAATGGCTGAGTGAGAGAAAGAGGTGTGTTTGTGCATGTGTGTTGTAGAGTCTGTTTTTTATGTGTTTATGCATATGCATACATTCATACTGTGTGTGTGCAAACGTGTGTGTGTGTCTGCAAGTGTGCCTGTGTGTGCACTCAAAGCAACATGCCCTGAGGCTGTGACAGACGGACTCTAAACCACGTTACCCACACACCCCACTGCCTCGCTTAATAGTGCATGAGATAAGAACATTTGGACTTCAGAGTGCCCCCACCACCACCACCACCAAGCCCTCCTCCATGGGAAATTGAGTTTTATGGCCCCCCAGTTTGTGACAATAGCTCCAATGGTTTGGATCGCTGAGGGGAAATTCCATGTCAACAATTGGAGATGTCCTGGATGGGTTGACTAGGAAACCTAATATAAACACAGACACACTCAGTAGCTCAACAGTACAGTGTGGGTGAAACTACACACTTGTGCACACAGAAGCACCCACATACTGTATGTGTACACACATGCTGCAAGCACAGACATGTAAATAAACAGACATACACTGACACAGATGTACAGGCAGATACATTACACACATGGACATTAGCATATGGACACTGAGGGTTACAAACAAAGCTGGAACATACAAACAGGGACAGACACACTAAATCACAATTCATCCATCCAGAGCTAAATATGAGGTCCACCTGCTCTATCCATTATATCAGCTGATTTGTGCGGTCTGTCTGACAGGCAGATCATGAAAAATAAGTTAAAGGGATAGTTCAGATTGTTTGAAGGGCAGTTGTATGAGGTACTTATCAATAGTCAGTGTATTACTCATAGCAGAAGACCCCAATTTGGAGAAGAAGGAGTACTGGCACAGAAGCTATGCAACGGACTGCTGTGGAAAGGGTTAGCAACTAAACTTATTTTAGCCACTCAAAAAAAGGTCCACCTAAAAAAAACAATATCAGTTTAAAGTGTACATTTTATTTAGAACATTTTCACTGTGTTTCTTTGCTGTCAGACAGCCTTTTCTGACAGTAAACCGCCTTTATGCAAGCCAAATATCACTCACTCCAAACCAACCAAACTCCAGAGGGGAACTCATTTTTACATAGAAGAACATGAGAGTTGCTGGTCTGCCCCTGCTTCAATCTTTTGGTTAGTTTGTGTTATTGTGTGACTTCAGTGAAGCTGAACTATCCTTTTAAAACACTGAAGTCAACACACAGTGGCAGACCACCAACTCCTGAGTTGTGCAAGGTAAAATTACTGATTTCGCCTATGGAATTGCATTTGTTTGGAAAGAGCAACATCTGCGTAACAGCTGTTGACATTGGTAAAAAGCTGTCTGTCAGGGAAGTGCAGTGAAAATGTCCTAAATATATTGTACACTTAAAATTATATTGATTTTTTTTAGTTCGACATTCACAAGTGGCTCTAATACCTTGTTGATGACCCTGCCCACCCGTAGTTAGCTTTCATGCTGGTGCCCTTCTCTGCATCCCTTAACTGGGGGTGTGCCAACCAGCATCTACTGCAGGTAATACACTGACTATTGATACGTTTCTCATACTACAGCACATCATAAAAGCCAAAGCTGAAAGTAGAAAAGCTGAGCATTAAGTATATATTACTGCAAACAGTGTTAATATAACAGCTGGACAATTTCTTGTGTACAGAGTCAGGTGAAAGTCAGCAAGCTGCAACTTTGCAAATTCTGTGCTTAAAATGACAATAGTACACCAACTACACAACAATTATAGCTAAACCCTTCCCATCTCTGGAATCCTGGTTTAATCTTCCTCTGGCATACTGGTGCACTGTGGTAACCCAAGGAATGAGCAAAGTAATCCAAAACTCACTCAAAAAGTAATACATCATCATTCTGCCAGTGCAAGTCAGAGGTAATCTGAGGAGTGAAACCTTCTGAAGCAGAAAACTCTCACAGAGATCAGATGAACACATGTGACTCTGCAAGACAGTGACTCAGTCAGTCAGGAGGAGACGGAAGCAGTGCACACCTGCAACAAGAAGGCCTGATCAACGAACCATTGTTGACATTGAGGTGTCGAGCAAAAAGAAACAGAAAGAGAGAGAAATAGGCATTTTAAAAAATCCGTCACTGGTAAGAAGACACTCGAACATATTTATGCTCAGAAGCAGTAATGCAGACAGAGAGAGGTGGAGAGTGGGAGGAAGAGGCAGACAGAGCATTACAGCCAGAAACGTACAGAGGGAGAGAAATAGAAACAGACACGCAGCCAGCCAGAGAGGCAGCCAGAGATCAAGAGAAATAGTGAGGAAGAGAGAAAAAGACAGATAGGCATCCCAACTGTGACAGGCGGACTGCATTGGCGCAAGGAAACTTAAAGTGCAAATACTGAAAGACAGTGATGCATACCAGCATGAAACAGAGAGACGGAGAGAGGCAGTGGGGAAGAAAGTCAAAGTGTAACTAGAGGGGGAGAGAAAAAGAGAAAAAGTGACAGAAGAAGAGTGTATGAGTGAGAGTTTGAGGTGATGAGGGAGACGTACACACAGAGAGTGCATAACTCAGCAGGGATTCTTACATGCTCGTCTAAGGGCACAGTCCAACAGAAAGAAATACTCCACATGACAAGGACAACTTGTCTTTCCCCCCCACACACTCTCTTTAGTTTGTGTTCTGGGACTGTGAAACAGGCTGTAAACTGGCCTGTCAACCAGCCAGATTAGCAGCCATCCACACTGTAAAAGATGGCTGCAGCAGACCATCAAATTTTGGGGATTAAAAGAGTTTTTACAAGGACATTACAGACAGGGTCGGGTACCGAACACTGTACCAACCAAAGTACGTCGGTATTAACAAGTTAATGTCAAATCGATCTGTGCCAAGTTTAGGTACCTGGGAGCAGGGTCTGACATTAACACCCACCAAGCACAAAACACGGGTAGATTTTTCATTTGACATGTAAATGTTGGAAGCCACCTGACACCTTGGTGGGTAGGGTTAGGTACTGAACTCTGTATTTTTAATGGTACTAACAGAATTTCATAGGTACTACAGAGTACCAGCTAATGTTAACTCAATCTGTGCTAAATTTCAATACCTGGGAGTGTATCTGCATGACAGAGTATCACAGAACATAGAGAAAGAGAGAGAGCAGAGTGAGCAGGAGCAGCAGCAGCAACTTGTTCAGTCACAGAGTGGAGTGTATGAGTCAGAGCAAACCGAAAGTGAAATTTGGGCTTATTTTTTACAACTGAAATTAAATATTTTTTATGACAGAGAGTGTCAAGTACCAAAAAAGGAACTGTTGAGTAACTGTATCAGTATTGTATCTGTACTGTATTAGTTTAAATTTGAATGTCCTCAACCCTAATTATGAAGGGACTGATCTAACTTTCGCTGACAGAGTATGTCCCAGACTGTACTGTTGTTTTTTTTTGAAAAAATAGTAATGCCACTTAGTGTGGTATTTTCATCAAATGAGATGGGTTTTTTTTTTACTTTCAGAGGGTCTGAAAATATTTTTAGATCCTTTGGAAGCTCCTGGGACAGATGAGTCAGCACGAAATGACAGCATATTATCAGTCGACCAGACTAAAGGTATCTGAGTTCCTCTGAGACAAGAATAATACAGACCCTTGTCTAAAAAGTCTGGAGTTACCCTTTCAAGTGAATGCAAATTGGTACCTGAAGTTTTGAGGAGTAATGTTAACATTTGCGGCTGGCAAGGCTGCTGTCATTGTCAAATTTGCATTTTCTGTCTAGCATCATTTCTGTCAGTGTGGAGCCGAGTGAACTGGCGGTGAACTGAAGAGGAGGCTGGCTCAGTGCTCTCGCTGTCTATTGTGGCACAGCGGCGTCTCACTGTGCGTGCGTGTGATAGAGAAAATCAGACGGAAAAATTAAGTCAGAGAAAGAGATAAAGAGGCAGAGAGGAGGGGAAGGCAAGGGGGAAAAGAAAGATGGAATAAATTAGAGGGGAGGGGGCAAATGGATAGTAAGAAAGGGAGGGAGAGAGTGTCTGAGAGAAAGTGTAAACACCTATTTGCGAGTGCCCTTGTGTCTGCTTGCTTTCATACTGAATATCTGTGTGTCTGAGTGGCCACAGCTCACTGTGTCAGCATTACCACACACAGCTGAGGACATCAGAGAGCTTACTAAGTAGCTGGTAAAGCAGCCTCTTTCTATCTGCATACAAACACACACACACACACACCAGCAGCAGGAAAAAGAGAGGCTCACAAATGAACCGAGAATCACTGATGCACATTAAACACTTGCACACTCACATGCTATATGCATACTGTTGAGGCTGGGAGTGGATTATCTACCCAACCCAACTGAAAGGTAGCCTGACTGGTGCACAGGGATTAATTTTGCATGTGCAAGAATATTCAAATTAATCTGAATTTAATTTTAGCCAGAACGAGGCCAGCCAGGTTCCTCTAGGCTGCCTGAGGAGGTGATGTGAAGGCAGGTAATTTGGAATAAAAGTAAATGAGACATATTAATGGACAATTAAGTTGCATGTGAACATCCTTAATTCCCTCTAGGCCAATTAAGGTGTTTGCATGGAGCCACTTTAATTTGGAAAGAGAGCAAATTAGTCCTGTGAACTAGTTATTAGTCAGAATGTAAAATACTTCTAAAAAACCAGCTGCACTAGTTACACAAGGAGTGTCCAAGTAAATTAGTTTGATTAGTTATAATCAGGCTTGGTAAGTAATCGATTACATGTAATTGGATTACCTAATTAGGATACAAAAAAGGTAACTGTATTCCATTACAGTTACAGAAAAAAAGTCTTAAATTAATTCATAGCTAATCTTATAGCTGGCCTCTAGTGAAAAAGTGCTTTAACTGGAAGGACATTATTATTTTGTCTTTAAGTCAGAAAAGGGGAACAACATTATGCCTTTCAGCTACAATAATACTGTCATCATCCAAGGACCCTACACTTAATTAAAAGAAATATTTACACGCAAGACTAACCGCTAACCTTAGCTACACAGTACAACCACTAATGTTCGCTCACACACAAACCCAGTTAGCTAGCTAACCTGTCAATACTACTACTACACTGGGGACTACCAGTGGTGATGCTGGTGACCAGGATGGTGTGTGAGTATAAACACAACCCCCAAATTAAGTTTATGGCAGTTTACTTTAAGCTTGAGCATTAAGTATGAATAGCATACTTAATGCTTTTAACCTAAACATGCATTCAGACATAATGAAGGAAGGATAGCAACAAACATCAAGTTACATTACTTTAATATTGTGATACTTGTATTAGGTTACTAACTACACTTTTTAACAGGTACTAATGGTATCAATACATTTTTAAAGTAACCCCCTCAATCCTGGTTATAATTAAGACAACAGTACCGAGATTGCTTCATTTTTGGATGGTTAACTGACCATTTTCTGGTTTCCACAGACAGACAACATGCTGACAGATTACAGAGTCACTTGTAAGTCTAGCCTTTGACAGCTATCTGAAAGCTAACACTGCCTGTCCGTCAGAGGCTAATGCATAATTGAAAGCATGAATCACGCTTACTCAGCTCGTTTCTCGGCTGAAGATGAAGCCTTGACCTTGTCGGAAAGGAAATTTGTGTCCACTGTGATTCAGCACTGGGTGGTTAGTCTTAATAAAAGCAGTGGCTTAATGTTGAGGTGTTGTGAACATCGCCCCAGGCTGTACCAAACACTGTGTGGGCTGTCTGTGTGTTTCAGTGCCTAAGACTGTCTCACACACACACACACACACACACACACACACACACACACACACACACACACACACACACAGCACTTATACAGTTTGAGTCAGATTCTAATTTTATTCAGCAAGGACATTTACAAGTACCATGAATCTGACCTTGTGAACTGGCACTGGCAACACAGCATAGTACAGAATAGCTAACGGCTGACGCGTAGTAATTAGATGCATAATAATAAGAGCAGGGCATGACTTGGCCTTATTCAGCCACATTCCCACCAGAGATTACGCATTGACCTCATACGAAAAGACCTGAAAAGAAATATGTCAGCCTTTATTCTCCACCGGATCTTTTATATTGTCTATGAAAGCCTTAGCTTTAAACTGCAATCTGGATTTTTTTTTGACCTGGGACAAACTCACATTAGTGGGGGATTACTGTAGGTAAAAAGTAATGATTTAGTTAGCTTTTCACATTCTAAAACTGATATATTTATTAAAATAAATACACCCATTATTTTGAAGTGCTTTCAAATTAAATTCAACCTCCTACTTAACTGTTGTGTTCTGTGCCATGTTTTATGAGAAATTGGGCCTGTTTCCAGCAGTGTTCAGCATACAGCCTGTATCCAGCATGGGACTACTACTACATTATTGAGAGCAGGGCATTTACTTGGGCTTATTCAGCCCATTTCCCGGCACTCAGATTATGCCTCGCACTGGACTGGAAAATCGTGTCAATTCAAATACTCTTATGGGAAGGCTTTCATAGTCTGAGGCATAATCTGCCTCCAGGAAGCCCAACTTTTTACATTTACCATCACAGGCTGTAAATGGCACATCATGCACAAAGATTCCTGGACATGACTGATCTCTGATGAAGATTTTTTATTTTTTTTTATTTATTTTTTTTTGAAAAGTTAGGCAATCACTGTTAAATTTTGAGTCATCTCACATTATGATATTATGCCATCATGCAGCTTCATAATTAATATTGTACCAGCAAAATATGCATCTGAGAGGAGAGTGACATTTGGAAAGATGAATAAATGCAGGGACAGAAAGACAGGAATAGACATGTGGGCACATGCATACATAAGTTTTTACATAAGTGATTTACCTGAGCCTTAGTTCATTTTCTCATATTTAAAGCCACTTTTATTAAACTTTCCAAACTTACCATAATGATAGCATTGGCCGATTTTACTGAAGTATGTGTAATAGTCTAAACAGCAGCTGCCAGACACTGTCAGTGTTAGTATCAAGAGCTCATACAATTAATTTGACAGGAAAGATTTTTAAAAAATGCATTACTACAGTTACAGACTGAGATCTTAAAGCAGTACAGCTATCTACATGTTATGGGTGTCCCAATAACCACAATTTTGAAATACCACAATATTAACAAGCCAACTGCAGGTGACTTCAAACTTAGAAACTGTAAGTTTTGCCATGTGTTTCACTGTTTGTATTTCATAGGTAAACTTGTTGAACTAGGCATTAGCATGCTAAACAGCTGGGCCGATGTTGGACTAATGCTGTAATACTGAGGTAAATTCATGAGAAACTTTTTGGACAGCAAACCTCATTTGAATCAAACCTCATTTGAATGAAATGACAAAAGTATGAGGTCGGATGCCGTTAACTGTTTCATGTCACCTTTTCGTTAAAGTTTACACTGCAGTGTGAATGGTGTTAGCTTTGTTATTGTACGGAAGCTGGTTCTGCTCTATGATCCTCTCAGGTGTGTGTTTGTGTTGCTGCTGTAAGTAATTTTTTCTTGATAGACATGCCCCTGAAGGCAACAGTATAGCTGTGCATGAAAAGGAAATTGTCAAACTGCAGGAATTAATTTGCTTGGCAACATAGTGTAGTAATGACTAAAACGCAGCACCTAGCCTGCTCAGACTACAAAGCTGTCCACGGGGCAGTGAGGTGAGATCCTCAGATAACATTACTACACCAAATTACTTCATTTATCATAAATGAAGTAATTTGCAAAAACAAACAAAAGAATGGAGCTAATACTGCATACCTCACTCCTGAGCCAACCAAAATAGCTGCAGGGGGAATTATTTCACCGCAACAATCCTACTATATGTTATCTATTATTTCTCAAACAGATACAGATACAGCAAGGAGCAAGAGGATGCAAAGACCCCACACTGTAATCTTGGTATAAAAGATCTCATATTTCTTAATGCAGCGTTGTTTGTATGCATACACAAAGGAAGAGAGGTGTGTGTTGTACCTACAAAGGCAGAGACTGGGACAGTTTAAAGTCTGATATCTCAGCTAGTGTTACAGGACATAATCTGATATATCACATCATATCCAGCTAAGCTCAAAGATATCTCCATCAAAACAGATCTAATTCAGCACTAGTCAACCATAGCACATTGTCCTGACAAGGTGTTACAAAGCAAAAAAAAAAGAAAAAAAAAAGAATGATTTGACACAAGATAATATTTTGGATTAGCCTGCTCAACTATCACTGCCCCAGCCATGGCTAGGATATAGAACACAGCATCACATAAATACACACAAAGATATTATTTTAGGTATTCAAGTCAAAAGCTTCCTGTTTAATACTGATATGTCACCTCACTATAATCTGACAGCTATATCTGAACAAGATTACAGCTCATTGCAATACCTCCATGAAAATAGTTCACAAATAGCCACATTATCATGGATTAGCATTGTAGGATAGTACAATATCAGCTTTAAACACCTGTTTTATATTTAGTTTTATATCCAAAGTTCCCAAGTAGAGCACAAGCTGTTTGAGGGAAAAGGGAATTCACTATTCTTGATAACATTGAATAAGCAAGGGAAAAAATATGGGATTGTATTGTATCATCTAAAAGGAGGAGGGAAAAACAGAAACAAATTCTAAAGTGACACTTTCAGGGCAGCAGGATTGGAGTTTGTGCTCATTTAATGCATTCCCCTATGGTTTTACATCACTGTAGATTCTTAGTCATTCTCCAGCGCTTTTATCCCTTTATGAAATATTTGCTATTTTGCTGTGATCTTTTTTTGTTTTGCAAAGCAAATATTTTTAAATAATTACTGTCAAAATATTACACATTCTCAGGAAATCAGAGGATGTCAGTTTCAAACAGAACTGGAGGCTTTCATTTTCCTTTCAGTTTACAGGCTATGGCTGGCAGAAGCTTTACTTTGTGCTTAACTGGGTTGTGACTGACAGTTAAGGCAAGTTAGTATCTATAATATGCAGAAGCATTACTATCTGGATAACTTTGCAGAAGGAAATGAGGAAAGAAAACACAACATATATTTGTTTACAAGTAGAAAGAGAAGGTAAGCATCTCACACTGTATTTTCTTATCTCATTTTGCTTTCCCAAAATTATATATAACCTGGAAAAAATGAATAGCACTGCTTTGAATTACAATATGAAACACTGCAAAAATATAAAGTATAAAAGACTGATTTTAAAACAAAAATTTAGCTGCCTGCTAACAAATGTCAACTACAGTTGCTACTATGAAACTTCTACAACGCTTCCTAAAGTCATTGTAAAGGTCATCCATATCTGTCCCCACCTGCTATAATGGTCCAAGAAACAAGTCACAACTATCGGCAACAACACAGTCCTAAGGGTACCCCTTATGTATGTGGTGGGCATGCCACCACAGCATGGATTTCAGCCAGACACAGACTCTATGTGATACTAAAGTAAGATGACAGTCAAGGAGCTATCATCAGCCACCTCCCACACACCTGCATCCTGTCCTGCTCCAGTGGAGAAGAAATGAGTGGCGCTACAAATTTTAATATGGGCCAGGGGAGGGTCAACCAGATGCAATAAACCAAGAGACATGGGCAGCGATCCTAATCCTCCCACTTTGAGAGGCTTAACTATAGACTGTATATTAATCAGTGGATGGAGCTTCCGTGTCTGAAAAGTGAAGCTAATGCTGAAGTGCCTGCATTCTTTCTAATGTCCAGCAGGGGGCGACACCACTGGTTGCAAAAATAAGTCTGTCTGTATGTACCCTTATGGGAAAATGACCCTACTACTCACGTGATTTATGACCTCAGTAAAGAGTTCCATAATAAATTTATAGTCTCAGTCTCTAATTTCAGTCTTCTTCTATACAGCATGATGTTAGTTTTGTAAATTGTGGTCCCATTTAGAGCAACATAGACAATAAAACAGGGTATGCTTTAGGGTGTGGTCATTCTCACTGAGTCCGTCCATTGCAACACATGACATGAGAAAATCTGTCACCAGGTGGGCTGCCATTGCTGAACAGATGAGCCAAAACCGAGCAGTATGTCACCCACCAGCTCCACACTTTTGTTGGTACTGCACATGCTCTGGTTGCAAAAAAAAAACTAAGGTGGCAACCCCAATAATGCCAAACTCAAGTCTTCAGAACAGTATTTCACAAACCAATGAGTGACATCATGGTTGGTCAGGCTTAACATATTTTAGTGTGTGCTCAAACATTTCACTCTTGGTACAAAGGGATAAGTGCTTATGAAGAAATTACATAGCTAGGTCATGTACTCCCACATAAGACTGAGCATGCGGCACAGCGGACAGCTCTACCATTCACTAATCATGGGCCTTACCCTCCAAATTGATGGTTAAACCAGGTCTCCATCATCGGCAACTTTGCTCTCTATAATACCGAGGGCTAGCGTCTGTTCACCCATTGTGATCTGACCTAGCTACGGATCAATTAGCTTGAGACAGATGTCATTTCAATTAGGCTGTACAATACAGTACATGACTGGGAGGCCTTTCCTTTGCTCAGACACGACATAAACCTTTTCCACAACTAACTGGATCAGCGCACCACTCACTGGGTCTTGCTTCTTGTTTTCATACTGGTAAACATGGCAGATGCCAAAGACTATATAAATAGAAATAGATGCAGTTGAAATGTTCAGTGATTGGTCCTGTACATATCAGAGCTGGCTCAATCGATTTCCAAATGGATACGTGTGGAATTATGGTAATATCTAAAAAATTGAGCTTGTGATGTGTAGTCTGCAAGGCCAGCAAAAAGCTGTCAGGGGGTGCAGGCACAGGCATGACCGTGTTCTAATTTGATGTTGTGGAGCTTTTGTCACACATTGACCAAATTGCTATTTGGCAAAAGGATTTATGGAAATCATTTGCAGAGACTGTTCTTTAGGATTCAGAAATCACTGATTAAAAGTTATGGTAACTGGGGTGTGGCAGAAAGTTTAGTGCTTCTGGCATAAAAAGCTCTTTTTAATAAGCTTGGACAAAGATACCCAATGCAGATGAACAAAACAAACTTGTACCATCCATAAATTCTACAGATTCAACAAAAATAAAGGACATCACAATAATGGACTGTCTGTGAATGAAAGGAGATGTGTTAAAAATGCAAAAAACAGAAATAAGTGCATACGGCAAAATCTGTCACTAAAATGATGTGCTGAGTGTTTATCAGTATCAAACCACAGTAAATCACAGTATTAAAGCTCCAATACTGATATCACTTAACTGCACTGTGTCTTCAGTATGCAAGCTAGCGTTCATCCTCTAATGACACATGGGCGTGTGTGTGTTTGTGTCTATAAAATCACTGCTTCTTAATCTCCTAACTACCAGACAATAACAGATTTGTCTGTGATAAAATCCTGGTCTTTACACGTGTGTCTGTCTGTCTACCAGGCAAGTCTATCTTCATGTGTGTCTTTGTGTGTAATTGCTCTGTGTGATTGTGTGTTCCCATGCGACTATTTCTGATGCATGGATGTTCATGTCTGTGTATGTGTGTGTGTGTGTGTGTGTGTGTGTGTGTGTGTGTGTGTGTGTGTGTGAGGAGCAGATTTAGCTTTGATAAAACCCCAGTCTTTAGAAGGATTATCAGTCCATCCCCAGACAGCAACATGCTGTGCATTTATGGAGGTAATAAGTTGACCTGTAATAGACAGACAGACAACTGGCTAAAGCTGTTATTGGAAATTGTGTCCCTATATCTATACCTGGGCTAGGACGAAGGAGGAGCAGAAAGCAATATCTGCAGGGGCAGTTAGACCTGCTGTGCAACACACCATGTGAGCTCTCATCCAGTGAATTTTGATTTGGCACTCACCTTTATGTGTTTTCCGACTGATTTGTCATACTATTGTCTGCACTTCAGTTCTGACTTCTCTAGGGTCCCAGAGGGCGAATGTGCAGCAGGCGGAAAAGTATAAGCACACAATGCGGCACAAAACAAGACATTAACATTTAAACCCAAACGTAAAATAACTAAATAGCAATCTACATCACAAAGCCCAGCCCTCACGTTCTCTCAGAGATATAAATGATTGCTTTTCTGCACTAAAAGCAGTAAGCAATAAAATGTTTTTAGTTTGATTTCAGTCATTGCACCATTATTTAACATTACCCGCCAGCTATTTCACATTGCATGATTTGGATATTTCAAACTAGGACAAAATCCCTCAAAAAGGTCATTCGATGGTGGATGCAGGCTGAATGTTTTTCAGGTCAAAGCAGTAAAATAAATGTGTACAGCTATTATTTGCCAAAGCAAACCTTGTGTTGCTCATGAGCTCATAGCTCATTCAGATGTTACCTGTCTGGGAAAAGCCTCTCAGTTACCAATCCTATTGACTGTATGCAATAAAGTGCTGCATGAGTTTGAGACCAACTTAACCAAACGTAAGAATGCCACAGCCCAATGTGAAATCTGAAAATCTTCTGTTGCCAACCCAAACATTTAATCCCAAAAACACATCAACACATGAAACTAAGACCCGTATTTCCCTAAACAGAACAATTTTTTGTGATTTTGGGCATATTGGCAAAGCAGTGAAAAATTGATTATCCATCCACATACACGTACCGATTTCTAAACTTGCTTATCTTTCCATATATACATATGGAAACACATATATAGATATACAGAGAGCACTGTAAAGCTTACTATCAGTCTTATTCTTGGCCTTTTCATCTCTCTGTCTTGCATTCCTCCTTCCCTCTCATTCAGTCTCACCTCTCCTCTCTTGCTTTCTCTCCCTCCTCTCCTTCCAGCCCATCATTTACCCTGATGTCTGCTTTCCTTGCTTCATCTCCCTATGTTCCCTCTCTATCTCCCCCTCCCCTCCTTCAAAATGCTCTGCCTTGTGCGCAGTCATAAAGAAATAATTTATTCCTGTCCCCCAGTGCGGGTATGTATTAGCGTGCCAGCAGAGCACGTTAACTTATCTTGCGGCTACAGGCACTGAGTGGGAAAACTAAGCTCTGATAGTTTGCAACAGGATGACCACAGAATGCCTGTAGCTCGGAGAATTAGAACTGTCGTCACAATTAGTAATGGTGGGCCTAATGTTTTACTGCACTGTAATTTACCATACTTTACGCACAGTGTAGTGGCCTGTATGACTCAATGACATGCACGAAGGGAACATCAACCCAAATTCAACTAGTAGAGGGAAATTAAACAACATTTTTATTGCAGCCGCTTTTGAGTACTTGCTCATATTTATCAATTTAGTCTCTTTTTTGTCAAGGCACATAGTACATAACACATACAAAATCTGTTTGAACGGCTGTTCCACTTTGAAGATCCAGCTCAAAATTTATTTGTCCATCTGTCAGCGCTTGTATCAGAGCATCAAACATTACATTTCAGAGTGCAAAAATAGTATGAATTCAATAAAGCACGGTGTAAACATGCACAAGAGTGGGTCAACAGCCTTTCATGTCTAAGTATCAAATGCAGCAAAAACAGATTGGACCTAAACTGGTATTTGTCATAATTTATTGTTTGATGAACCAGAAAATGTACCTAATGTATGCATACATGTATTGTAATGATTTCTGTGGGGGACTACAAGCTGTAATGCCTCCAAGCCACATGCAAGGAATAGTAAAACTAGACCTGATAGCTTTCCTGAGGCTGACCACAGGGTGTCTGAGAGAATTAGGCTTGTAGTAGTGATTAGTTATTCCAGGCCTGATGTTGTATCCTAGTCTGCATGACATCAGACCAGCTCACGGACATGCCAAATCACAACAAAAGCATAACATGAAAAGAATAATGCAGACTAAAATACGTTGACCTCTGCTTCAGTGCAGATTCAACGAATCCCCCTAAACTTCTGAAAAACATGAAATGTTCCATCTAAATAAGTTAGAAATAAATTATGTAATTTAAAATATATATTTAACAGAAGCTGACTCCACTTTTATAAACGCAACACATGGATTCTGTGTAGCACTGCAAAACTGGTTTAACAGTCTGTCCACATGAAAGACCGCCAGGAGCAAAGTGTATTTTAATGGTAATAATTCAAATAACTTTAGCTGACCTACCTTCAAATAATGAATGTTGTAAACAGCATAAAGAATATGGAAGTGGGCCAAAACCAACTTCTTTCTTCTACTCCTCTCATCTCACAGTAAAAGGTCGCATATAAGCACAAACAGCTATCAAAATGGAGACAGCGATTCCACTCTCCAGGGCTAAATTTCACTTTCAAAGTTGTAATGGGATCTGCTTCTTTGGACATCTGTAGGATTGCTCAAACACACGACGTCCTTTGTGGTCCTAATCAGACTTCACCAGAAACAGAATGAAGCACTTTATATTAGTCTAATAGCAAATACAGATGGGTGAGAGATTATGGTGACACAGATTTACTTGCATATGCTGCAGAGGAGGAGATGGTGTGAAACCAGTGCCCATTTTAATGAGCATTCCAGCTTAGAGGGATATTGAGACTTGAGAGCTGGAAGATGCCGCAGATTGCTGGGCTAATGTTGTCCCATGTAACTCGGTGGATTAGGTTTAGAAGCTCCAACTCCCACTGGGACGCCTATACAAAAAAAAATGCATTCTTTAATAATGCATCCACCAAATGCCAAATGTTATGAAAACTGCACTGTACTTGATAATAGCCTTACAGATAAGCAATGTAATTAAGCTACACACAGCGGAGCATACTGCATTGTAGCAGAAACCATGCCTGTGCAATGCCTATTAAGAGCTCAGTGCAGGGCCTGTCACAATGATTAGTTATGCTAAACCTGATGTTTCTGTTTTACTCACAAGTTCATTAACTGGGTACTGGACTGAATCTACACACTTGTAATCCACTGTATCATAGGTAAATGGTAGGGCATAGGCACATTTACATGTATAACAATAGAGTAAAAAGGGTGAAATTAAGTGAGATGCTCACAGTGTGCATATTGCTTAAGTCTTTCCTTTAAAGACAAGCAGCTA
Organism: Lutjanus campechanus; assembly: GCA_027495735.1. Taxonomy (NCBI): domain Eukaryota; kingdom Metazoa; phylum Chordata; class Actinopteri; order Lutjaniformes; family Lutjanidae; genus Lutjanus; species Lutjanus campechanus. The sequence goes on along the minus strand of JAJHUR010122546.1, from coordinate 39,436 downwards.
TGGAGGGACTTGTCGTGGACATTGGTTGGTGTTTATAGTAGCCAATAGCGCTGAATGTATGTAGAAAAGAGAGGGGTCATATTAGCTGACTCTTTGCAGACTGAGAGCTCCCAGTGCACATGAGACCAACTGAGGCCAGTTTGACTACAAGGAATACAGTACTGAGGCCGTTTCCTTGCTGGGTTTGGCTCCTGGCCCCCTGGGGCTGGGCTAACAGCAACTAGGATTTAGCTAACTTATTTTATCAACAAGTAAAGCTATCTTTCCATCAGGAAACTCCATAAAGGTCCTTGGTACTATATTCTCTGTTGGTCTTGAAGGCTGTGTTTGTCTCTGTGACCAGCTGCATTCACTGGGATGCTGATGTGCCCAGTTGCTTTGCCAGCTAATGGCAGCTAACAGTCACGATTACCTACTTTAGCAACAAGTAAGCTGCTATAGCACGTGTTATCTGTCTGTCACAAGACTCTTTAGGTTGGGTAGCAAGAGGACATCAGAGAGAACCATCAAACCATCAAATATTTTCTTCATATGATCCAGTTTCACTAAAGTCAGTGAATAAAGTTATAAAGTTGTGCTTTTGTGTGGTGAGGCCAGGCCCCCAGACACACTGCAGTTTGCTCCAGTGAACGGATGTATTTGTTTTCTGCTGCATCATAAGCGAGAAAGTGTTTGATTTGATGCAAGTTTTGTGTATGCCCCAGGGTGCAGGATAAGCCATTAACAGTTTTCAAATTGTTTTCTACAAAAAGACAAACACATTAAAAATACAAGACAGTATCTACAAAATGACTTTTTCTGTTATTGTTGCCTGACACTGGCTTATAGGTAACATACAGATCAATACATGTGTGATAAAAACACTTAAACATCAATTTTGACCTCATGGGAACTTTAAGCTACACACAGTGGAGCATGTTGTATTGTAGCAGAAACCATGTCATTGCTCATTCATCAACTGTGTACTGGACTGAATCTGCACACTTGTAATTCATAGTGTCATAGGTAAACAGTAGGGCATACACAATTCCATGTACAACAATGGGGCAAAAAGGATGAAATTCAAGAGCAGCCCAAGCAGGGATTAAGGTAAGGATCTGGTCTGTCTGGTGCATGGTCAGCAGATGCACTGCATACAATCTCCTTACACATTTCAACAACTGAGCAGCCCCTCTCTCCCTGTCTTGCATCCTCTGTGCCTAGTTACTGTAGATAGATGCATGACTCATCAGCACCCATACTCTAACACTGACCTATATCTGTCCCACCTGCATGTCACAGTCTCGACTGACCCACATTCCCGCTGATCCAGTCACTTACAGGCTGTGACGTGAGCCTGTTCCACAAGAGCAGTAGGAGGTGGCTAAATGCCCTTTTCCCTGCATGAGTCTTAAAGCTCAACTGGTAACAAGTAGGGCTGCAACTAAAGACTATTTTCATTATTGATGAATCTGTGGATCATTTTCATCTCAATTAATCCATTAGTTGTTTGGTCCATAAAATGTCGGAAAATTGTGAAAAATGTTGATCACTGTTTCCCAAAGCCCAAGGTGACATCCTAAAATATTTTGTTTTGTCCACAACCCAAATCTATTCAGTTTACTGTGAAAGGGGACTAAAGAAACTTGAAAATATTCACATGTAAGAAGCTGAAATCAGACAATTTGAACATTTTACCTTACGAAATGATTAATTGATTATTAAAATTGATTAATTTGATTGTTGACAACTAATTGATTAATCGACTAATCATAGCACCTTTATAACAAGTGCAGTTAAATTTCAGTGAAGTTGACATTGACATATTTTGGAGCTGAATTAAGGGAATCATTAAGATAATCTTAATAATTTATTTTCTCGCATTTAGCCTATAAAACCAATCAATTTATTTATTGTCACATTATAAAAAGAGCATCTCTATCAGTTGGTGGAACTTCCCATTTCGATCATTTATCTTCATTAGCCTGGATGCTGTTTCCTCACATTCTTGTTTAAAACAAATTTTCCAAAGGCTTCTGTGTTTTTGGCTAATCGTTAATGTAAACAGAAAATGTTGTTGCTTGCATATGCTTACAAGCCCTTTCTGAGCGGACATGGTAGATTAACATCAGAGCACACAGCCAAGAGCAACAGCTCTTTATTTCTGCCTCTCTCTCTCTCTCTCCCTCTCTCTCTCTCTGCAGCAGAGGAGCGCGTGGTGAAAATGTGATGCTGCAGGACCATGTGGGCTGCCATGCACACAGGCTGGAGGTGGAGCTTGGATGCTGTTAAGTACCACCACACTCTCCCATTGGCTCTCAATGACATCACTGATAAGGAGTCTTGTGCTCTCTCCCTCCCTCACACTCACATATAGGATGAGTACAGGTTAAGAGTGTTGCATGCATCTGTCATGACTTTCTTCCCCAGATTTAACAGGCTTGCATAAATTAACTGCTATATAAAAACAGGCACAATAAACATGCAGCTTTTTTCATTTTTATAGCTCGCTCTCTCCTGTCTCTCCTGTTCTGGCCCCTCTGTGAACTCAAAGATTTGAGGAAACATTCTGGCTGGGGTCCACTAAACAAGCAGCGACTGGATCAGATGGCAATTCATGCAATTGCTGTCAAATTGTACATCAAACACCAACATCACAGGACATTTAAAAAGCAAATGCAACACATAGGAACTGATTATGAACAAATGAACAGGATGAACAGACTGCACTGGATAAGCCAAGTCTGCAGAAACAGAAACTTCGCATATGACACAGTGAAGTTGCATACAACATCTGATCAGTCAGGAAAATGAATGCAAACTTGTCATTAATTAAAAGGTAATGGTTTATGACCTAGGTCTTCAACAGGGGGTCTGCAACCCGTAGGGGGGGGCTCACAATTACTGCAAGGGGTCTGCCAAATTATTGTTTGATAATTTTTTGATGGTCTTTTATAGGTTTTTTTTGTTTTGTTTTGTTTTGTTTTATTTTTTTTAATTAAATCTCTGAAAATACACATCAACATGAATCCTACATATTATAGGTAAGGATAAACTGGCGTGTTCATAAAAAAGAAAAAACAAACACTGACGAAAGCTCATGCATGATTCCTTGTGCAATCATGTGAGCCACCTAACCAACTAAATCACTGTGCTGCACCTATCCATGTATCACTGAAATATATTGGCTAATTAGCTGTATTATTATTCCAAGTGTACAGACATTTTTGTGAGCCACAATGTAACTCCTCAAGCAAGAGACTCTGAAATAGCCGGTACCTCAAAAACTGCCAGCAAAAGTGCAGAGGGTGAGGCTAACACCGTATCATGAACCATGCTACAACTGCTGCTGACTTACTGTAGCAGCTATGGGTCGGTGTGAACAAGAAGACCCCAAAATATTCAACGCAATATATGTAGTCAGAGGTCCATGCTCCATCTCTATCAGCTAAGCGGCGCAGGGCCTAACAAACTATGAAGATCCCTGGTTTATGGCGTTGAGGTGTACACCAGTTTAGGTTATCAGTGAAATTAGATCAATCATTAATTGTCAATATTCAAATATTTATCATTTAATTATTATATTAGACATGTGCAGTGAATACACTGGTGGTCATGGAGTGCCAAAACGTTTGAAAAATGTCCATGTTCTCAAGGCGCTTTTGGCACTTTATTGGCCAAGTATGTTTCTAACTGTGTTTTCAAGTTCATGGCAAGAGAGAAAAGTTGACCCTGCGAGTCCTGCATCAAGGAGTACATTTAAAAAGAAAAAACAGGCTGTAAATCCCAGTTTCTGAATCTATCTTTCTTAATCTAACATTTAAAAAACCCACCTATCACCCACACTGCTTGTGTAAACTGTGACTGATAAGACAAACTGAAAATTATTTGAGATTGTTGCAGAGTAGGGGTGTCGCAATATACCAGAGTTGACTATAAGAGTAATAATGAAATGAAAAAGTAATAATTAATATTATGTTATGTTAATAATACACATATGATAATACTGTGTAAATAATCCATTACCTCTTAAACATATTGTATGCTTTTAAAACCTTTCTGTTTCTTTTGTTTATCAGTTCATCTGGTTGCCTTTTCACTATTCATTCAGTGTAATTGCTCTTTTTGTATGATTTTGTACAGTTTTGGTTACAGACTCTTTCTCCACTTCTGTTCATTTGCCAGAAGACTGACAAAACATACAATAAACAAAGTTACAGATGAATTTGAGTGATAGTATAATTTTTTCTCAAATTTTCTATAGATATTGTGATAATATTGATATTGTGAAAATCTGGCGCCTACTCCAGAGAACTTTTGTTTTGTTTTTTAAAGATGTGGCTAAAAATAAACTTCTATCAAGTTTATCTTGATTTTTTCTTGTACTTGTCACACATAATGTTTGGCAAGTGGGCCATTAATAACCATGCTCAAGTTTTACAGTATAGGTGCGACACACCATCTGCCAAAATTCAACTGATATTAAGAAATAAATTGAGTGGTGTTTGAGTGTGTGTGTGTGTGTGTGTTTGTATATGTTGAGGGATAGGGGTCGTGGTGGGGTGTCAGCTGGACAAGTGTCACATCCCAACGCAAAGTAATATCACCTACCCATGAGGCGGAGGGCCGAGGAGGATCATAACTGCAGTATCCTGCTCTCCCAGTGACTCTGGGCTGGGACGTGCCTTATGAAGAGATCACACTACACATTTTTATAATCCTCCAAGTGTCTCCAGGAGTTTTAGATTTCCAAGTGTGCCTGAAACGCATCCCGCCTGGCACTGCTGCTGCTGCTGAAGTTTAAATCCTTCTGAGATGAGTCTTCACCTTCTCCAAGAGAAAACTGCACAGCCTCTTAATCCTCCTCTGTGTCTCAAAAGCCGCTTGATAGGTGACTCAGTACATCTTCCGTGTGATTTCCACATATTTTTATTTCCTTCACCTCCCACAGGAGAAAACGCTTTGCTGGTTAATCTGGTGTTAAAATCCACCTAAGGACAGATCCCACAGGAATCAAGAAAAAAAAGAATGTTATAGCAATGCAACAAATTTGCTTATTGCTTAAAAATGGTTAAATAAGGGAAGAAAAAAATAACATTATATGGTAAATGAACTAACTAACATTTTAGGTGTTAATATATTAGGCTGTGAAAAAGTTGTAAATTAGTTGGAAAAGTTGGAAAAAATAAACTAATCCAAAACCAAATGTTTCACAGAAAGCAAAACTCATTTTGTTTCATATAACAAATTAATCTGAAAGTAAAATTCTCTTCTATGTTGCCTAATAAAAAGTTTCAGGGTAGGGCCACTGTACAATGGAATGCAGCAAATTCAAACAAGTTGTTTGGCCACACCTTTACATCATGAAGAAAGTTTGTAAAAATCGTGTAAACTACATTTGTAATATTTTAGGCACCTAATATAAATCAAAGTGAAACTTTCTCATAAATCATAAGTTATTAACTATTTATCTACACATGATTCGGTGGCTTTTCAATATTTACAATAAAAAAGGGAAATAAAGCTTATTAAAGACTTTTAAGATCAAACAACTAAATTAAAAATATTTTTCATTCTGTCAAAATCATTTTACGCGCTCAGAAAAGTTGTTTCCTTGTGGATTTGCGCTCCTTTCTGTTGCTTTTCTTTGTATGGACTGAGAACAAAGGAGCCTTTACTGTAACAAAGAAGCTGCAGCGACTTATACCTGTTGCTCTGTTTCCAATAAACTATCACAAGTTTCTTAGGGATTTTCGAGACTTAACTCTTTTATGCGCATCTTTTTGCCTCAAAACACAATTCCTTATTCGTGCAACAAGTTGAATTCTGCGTCACTATTTTGTTTCTTAGAGACTTTACACCTGATTGCATTGTTCTGAATTCCCACAGTGCACTGGCAACTTCGCAACACCACGAACACCACTATCATCAAACTACTGCAGGAGGAAAAAACTGTTTACAAAGTATTTATCAACTAAAACGTGTCACTTTGTCTGTTTTCCAGCGTGCGTAAAAAGCTCCTTTCCTCCGCAAACTTCTGACAGGCAGTTGCTTTGTCTTGTGCGTCGCAACATCCCCAAGAGACAAAAAAATCGGCAGCAGCACAAACTCCATCTCACCTCCACTAAGGCTCACTGACAATTAATTCTAAATTCTCACATGTGGAGCATTATTACGCCTTATGAAGATGCGTGCCTGAGCATCCCCGCAAGTTGTCTCCTCAAAGCGCCCCGCATCAGACAAAGGAAAAGGGGACCGCTCCTCTCGCTCTCTCTCTCCTCGCTGCCTGTGTTTCTCTATGTCTCTCTGCCTCTCTCTCCTGCTTTGTGCTCAAGTTTGAGCGCTGACGCACCAACTATACAGCAGCAACTTTTCACTGGAAATAAATTCCAAAATCGCTCCGGGGGTGCAAGCAAAGGCAGCAGACAAACTCACCTGTGAGCGCTGTGCTCTGTGCGCGTCGCCGTGCGTCGCGGAAAAAGTTTGAGAGGGCACATCCAGCTTTGTGTTGTGGAGTCCCCCTTTGTCTACACGTGTGATAGATGGATGGGGCTCCTTTTGGCCGCGCCTAGTTCATTTCGCTCTCGAAAGAGTCCCGCCCTCTCAAAGTCAAACAACTATGCTCACAAAACAGTATATAGACGGAACAGAGATGTGTCTGATTACTGACAGGGAGCAGAGCGCGGTGGTTAATTGTTTGGTTTAAGACTGGATTAATTTATTTATTTATTTAAGCTCACAAACTTTACTTAATCAGTTGATTTAGTTTACCCTAATCAATTAATGGATTGTCTGTCGCGAAATACAAATTTATCTTATTTTAATTCATTTCATTTCATTTATTATTTGAACATTTTTTTCGTTGTTTATTCACTCAAGCCTCTTTGTTTGCCACCCGCTGGCACCTTGCAGGTTTTCCCCTTGTAGAAACTGTTTCTTCTTCTCCTTCTCTTTTATTCTGTTGGCCACTGAAAGTAACACTGTCAAACTGGGCACTATTTGTTTCATCGTTTCTTTCTCTCCCCTTTATTTTCTCGTCTTTTTTTTCTCAGTGTTTGTGTACACAAAAAAAAAAAAACTTTCCTGGACGCAGCGCCTGGAGACTACCATTGTGTCTGGACAGCAGCAGCAGGGGAACAAAGGAGGAGACAAAAGAAAAAAGGTCTCATTGTTTTGTAATGCACAGAGTAGCAGTAAATATAAATAATGACAAAGAGCAGCAAGGCTGCTGCAACAAGGTGAAACCTCTGAAACTGGAAAGTATCGTTTGGATTTTATAGGCCGCGAGGTTCAGAGAAAAAAAAAAAACATCTTCCTGAACCTCAGCTTAGACCTTTTTTTATATTTTTACATGTAACAGGAATATTTTGGTAATAAACACATTATCACTATTTAATTGCATAATTGCACTCCCTTAATTTGATTATGTATAGTGAAAGTCACTATTCGCATGCATGCAAATTTGGCCATTTTTTAAACTAGACCTGCTACACAGTTTTAACTATCAGTCCAGTCATATTATTATTAACACCTGCTGCTAATTGCACACACCTGCTGCTAAATAACATAAATTTGATCACATCCTAAAATTTGGTTAAATTGAGGACAAAGGTGAGACAGAATGTCAGTCTGTACACAGGTGATCAAACCACTGTCATGGTTTTTAAAGGGACAGTTCACCCCCAAATTAAAAAATACAGTTGGTGGGTGTAGTTCAGTAAAATAGTACCTACAAGAAACTGCTCAGAACAAGTTCTGTGATGAGCCTAATTTATAAAAACAGATGTACACCTCAAGTTTGATTTATGCAGAAAAGCAAGTGTAATTAGTTATAAAGGTTATAGTATAAAACTTTACTTTGACATGGAAATGATCTTATCTATAAGGAAAGTCTTGACTTCACTAAAGTGATTTTCCATCTGGTTTTGTAGAGGTATTGCAGTTTGGGATGTGGTGAACCACCAAATAATACATGTTGCCAGGCTTCAACCTCCTCTACCAGCATCATGATCTTATCTTCAAAAAAGTTGGTCCATGGCTTTGCTTGACTAAACCCTCATTTGTGCTGCCTTATGTCAGGGAAAAAACAACAATTCTACAGCAGGTGCAATCATTTTTAAGTTAATTTGAGATTTATAGATCACATGTACGTAAATTATAAATGGGCCTCTTGGATTAGAACCTGCTTAAAGGTAGAATCAGCAGGATTTGTCTGAGCTGTTTGTAAATACACCAGAGAGACAGATGATTGTTGAGTCTCATTCCCAGGATGTCAAATACTGACATTTTGGGTCGGTAAAGCATCCCAACCACAGAAAAATAATGAGAAATACAGGCAGCAGCAGGATCTCTGCAGATACAGCCACCGGCACATGCTTCTAGTGGGTCTTAATTGAAAGGGCTTCTGAGTCTATGGATTGTTTATTTTTGAAGGAAAATGTTGCATATGATGCCTTTAAGCAAGTTTTTTTTTAATGCTAATAATTATATTTTATGAGTCAAACATAAGCCAGGAATGATCTTATAACTAAGTTCAAGTGTAAAGCCAGTCATGATTTCAGCAAAGAGACATTGCTGAGTTTTTGAGTTTGTCAAATGTATTTTTTGGCACTCTGAGCCACAAGCCAAGTGACATCTAGTTCCATTACATTCGAGAGAAGGCAGATATCTCCATGACCGATATCTCCAAAACTCAGTAGCTCACACCAAAACAATCTAGATGGATAAATAACACTAAGGTAAGAGGGATTTTTTGAACAGTCCCTTTAAACAAAAGCACTGTGCAATACCTTTTAGTGAGATAATTTTCAGTCTTAGTAACACATGATATCCTGTATGCATGTGTGTTTTGGAAGGGGAGAAGGGGAGAATATGTCATGACTGTGTCTCCCCTCTGCCAGTTGTCAATCTAATTTTTTGTCCTAATTGTTATATTTTCATGCCCCAGAGAAAAAAATTAACCAGACACACGACAGACATGCATAATATGCAAATCCCAGCAATGACAGTCATTAGACAACACACAGCCGTTTCCTGGCAGATAAAAATGCCGTCTGTGTGGCCCTGCCTGTTATACCGCACTTGGTTCCAACAGACAGACAGGTAGTTCTTCCATCTCTTGGCAGACAGGACAAGACGTACCGCTCTCACCCACAAGTACCTGTGTCCTGAAAAAAAAAAAAAACACAGACAAACAAACAGGATCTGTGAGCTTATGGGAACATCTCAGATGCACAGAGACAAGAAAACTAAAGTTAACAGATACCACAACCATTGTATCCCCCATTCATACACCAGGCAGGTGGAAATAAATAATAAAAAATGCTACTGCTCACAGGGAGACCTGTGTGAATTGAAAACACAGTAACACATGGTGTTAGTACAAATGGAAAGAACTTTTTTTTTTTTGTAAATGAATACAAAAGAAAAGAGCAGAGAAACAGTCAAATCCCCAACACCACCACTGACTGCACCATCCACCCCCTGTGGGCTGAGCTACACACACAGACAGGCAGACATGGAGATACAGTCATACCTCTCTCACCCCCCTCCGGCAGAGCTCTTATCCTCCCTGCTGTGGTTTTACTGGGCCACTGACTCCAGCAGTCAGCCTGTTCTGCTCCGCTCCGCTCTGCCCTGGCTGCTGCCTGCATATCTCCCACTGAGGAGTCAGCTGAGCTCAGGCATGAGACTGCACACTGAACAGGCTACATACAGCTTAGAGGAGCTTAACGCACACACAGAGAAGTGCCAGAGCTGTTGGGGAAATTTGCAAGATTATGCCACACACTGACGATATTATCTCCTCACATGATATGTGTTTATCATCAGGGTGTTAAGACAGAAAGTAATATATACTGTTGGTGTTACAAAATGCAGCTGAAAAGAGGACGGTGTTTAAATTCAGTGTAAAGTCAGTAGTTACAAACAGCCAATTAAGCTCTGATAAAATGCATATATCTGCCATGGAGTAATGATGCAAGGGCTTAGTTATAGCAGCTACATAAAATCAGTTATGGATTACTGCACAAGTGCACAGACGCTGTATTCCCTCTGCAGCTGCAAACATGGTAGCACTGCTCCTTTTTGCATGTAGCTATTTAAAGGGATAGTTTGGATTTTTTAAGTGGGGTTGAATGAGGCACTTATCCATAGTCAATGTAATACCTGCAGTAGATAATGGTCAACACTCTCCCACTTTAGAGAAGCAGCAGGAGTACCAGTAAAGGAAGCTAAGCAATGTACTTCAGTAGACAGGGTCAGCATCAAACCATATTTTAGCCACTTAAAAAATCAATATCAGTTTAAGTGTATTTATTTTGATTATTTTCACTGCTTTACCTTGCCATCAGACAGCCTTTTCCGATGGGAAACCTCCATTTTATCACTCTTTCTTCAAACCAACTAAACTCCATTGGCCTCCCGTGTTGATCTCTCAGAACATGGGAGCTGCTGATTTATTACTGCCTCGATCTCTTAGTTTAGTGGCATGATTGAGTAACTTCGGTGAATCCAAAGTAAGCCTTTAAAACACCGGAATTTTAAAAAAAATCTAAATAACTAATCAAGGCAGTAGTAAACCAGCAGGTTAAAATTGGCTTTCGAGGGACCGATATTTGGCTTATATAATGGCAGTTTCCCATCTGAAAAGGCTGTCTGACAGCAAGGTAAAGCAGTGCAAATATCCTAAGGATAGCGTACACTTAAACTGATATGGATTTTTTTAAGGTAGGCATCTTTTTACGTGGCTAAAATGCATTTTGCAGCATTACATTCCTCCGCTTCTTACATCAATACTCTAAACTGAGGGCATGTCATCATCTGCTGTAAGTACACACTGGCTATGGATAAGTACCTCATGTAACCACACTTCAAAACATCCGAACTACCCCTTATTGTTGAATATATTGTATAAAATACAGTCACTTGTCTGTTTTTTGTCTTGCATCTTTATCTCCTCTCTTGCCGTTATATTACTGTGAATCAGAACTCCTGACATCACAGCTAATTCCAGTACATAATGATGAATGAAGTGAACCTGATTTTGACATTACAGTTTTTGAAATATATACTAAACGTTTTGCTACTTACCTACTCATTACACACAGACAATTAAACAAATTTGACATGCACAAGAGCGCTCATTTAAATGATAGTGAAGAGGCATAACTGTATACAAAATAATAAACAGCCTGAAATGACTTGCTACATACATTACACAGTAAAGAAGAAATAATTAAAAATTCATAAAAGTACATGCTTAAAGTCTTGCTATCTTGTAGTAATTGTGCATCCAATTACAACATTAAAAAATGCATAGCACTGTGAACTGAAACAAGCACTGGTGTTTATGTTTATAGCCTACCATACATAATGGCTCCACATAGTCATAGTAATTTCATATAACTAATTAAGCTATTATGCAATAGAAGAGAATAGTGCTTAAGTATTGCTTCAAGGAAGCAGCACACAAATACATACAACGTTCATACTGCATGCTGACTATTCCTTGAAAGAATCAAAATTAAGGATGTGACATTGTTAAATATGGAAGACAAGGAAGGAACAATGATTTTTAAAAGATATATTTGTTGATATGTGAGGCAGACATACAGTGTCTGGTCTTCTTGCAGGGATGCCCATGTCATGTGCTTTAATTTTATGCATAGCATTTCAACCACACGCACCCACACACATACGCACACAGACGTGTGCATGCCGTAGACAGACAGACATGCTTGTCAGCGATGCTGGAGGGCCCTTGGCTGACTGCTGCTAAACCAGCCCTTCCCCCACAATAAGGGTCTGTCTGGGAGAGGGGGAAGGGAAATCATGACTGTCTGAACACCAGACAGCCAGCATACAGCAGCACACACAACAGGCTAGTAGAGAATAGAATAAAATAAAATAGAACATCAGCCTGCCCAGGATTTAGCTTTAGAACTGACAATTGTGTATTCTCTAAGAAATAGCCTTTATTTCAGCTATCCCTTATCATTCAACCAATTAAGGTGACCCCAGTATGTGTGCAGCTTTTATTAACGATGTAGATGAGCAACATTGTATTCTTCAGCAGGAATAAATTTTAGGCAATTAGACAAACCTAAGCAGGCAACATAATTGGCTACTCAAGAAGCACATTAGACATGAAACAGTGCTGTTAGTCATGGGATGGCAGTAGTAAAACTGCTCACTTCCATCACTTCATAGCCAACATGATAATAAGACTTCTAGGTAAACGGATACACTACCTGTACAATATGTCAATAGCAGCCCCCTGCTGTGAGCTTCATCTGGTCAGCATAGGTTTTCTTTTCATGTTTTTGGCTTTAGATGAGTCTATGAGTATTATACAGGGGGTGATGTTACAAAGGATGCAGGCAGTATTTATTTATTTCATCAGCAGACGTTCTCTCCTGCATCATCTTTGTAATAAGGATTGTTTTGTAAAATATCAAAGGGGAAACATCTATCAGCCCATGCATCCATGGTTATTCATAAAGATGTTGTATGCTTGTAAAGATTCATGCAAACTTAAAAATGAATAACTTGGTGATTTGTTGGGACCTCTGAAGATACACATGTCCAAAACAAAAGATAATCTGAGGTGCAGGTTAATTGGTGTGCTTCAGGGTTGTTGGGATAACAATCTGTAAATAATTTTAAACAGGTTCAACTTAAAAACATAAGTTCCCCCACTGCCATAAAAATGTGAGTTAAGTGGACTTATTTTAAATAATTAGTCTGATGACCATGTTTCTTTTGAAAATTAATTTTTCATGAGTCAAGGAAACTCACAGCAGTGCATTTATTCCAAAAGACTTCAAGTCAGAACAACTCAGAAATTCTGAAGTCGTCTGAAGATAAAAGCTTTGAGTCAAATTCACTTGAGAATAAAAACCTACATATTTAATTTAAGTAGATTAAGAAAGATTTGTTGATTCCACGATATTTCTGTATGATGTTTTACAGTTTATTTGCTTTTTCATATGGTAACACAAAGGTTTTACCTTATGCATAATTCATTTGATTCTTAACCCTTTAAGCCACAAATCAATATTGCATGGCTGTTTAAACAGATATGTTTAGCTTTTCATGTGGACTTTTCCTGATGTGAAACACTGTGAAACACAGGTTAAAGAATCACATCAGAATCACTGTGCAGACCCAGTTATTTCTAAGCTATGTTATGTCATATGGCCATATAATCATCCGTGAGGGACGAGCAGGTCTCAGACACTCCCCTGCTAAGATACAGTTTGAATGCATGATGTAGACTTAAGCCTTATGGGGGCTTAACATAAAAAACATATCAAATATGTGTCACTATAGGGTTAGAATAATCTTATTGATTTGCTCTGTCTGAGTCTATATAAATGCATCTATCTCTTGGCTCCACAGTGGTGTTGTAAGCTTCCAAAAGGCTTTACAGATTCAAGTCCATCCCAAGTGCATTGACGGGAGGGAGCGTGCTAAGACTCTTTTAAAGTCAGTCCTGCCTATTGTAGTGTAACTGGGAATAAAAGTGTGCTTTTTCATAGCTCAGTGAAGAGCTTTTCCAAAAGCTTGGTATACCATCTGTGGGCCATTTACACTGAACTTAGAAGACTTGTGGTGTACTAAAGTCTTATGTGCAGACACGGACAATACTTCCTCACTGTGACACTTTAACTAACAACCTCTTTTCCATGCTGTAGATGGAAGTCTTAACTTATTAGTAACGGAACAAATTTACTTTAGAAAACATGACCTTTTCATTTTCGTTTCACACTGCAGTGCCCACAATTATTTTGCTTCCCTCTAAAGAAGAAGGTGGTTATTTGAGTGGATTTACCAAAAGCATGTAATTTCTCAGCCCATTTTTGTAGTTAACCAATGTTAATCACTTTTGGGAACCAATCCATATGATGTTTGCTATCAACTGTCATTTTGTTTGTACCCAGCTGTGTTGTCATAAAAAAATGGGACTGCTACTAAAAAGCAGGTGCAGTTGTGAGCTGAGTAAATAGCTTTGATAAGCCTGTGTTCCCACTTTGAATTCTTACTTTCCTTTTATATCATTTTGGAAAGCAGTGCCAAAAACCAATGACATGCTAATCAATGCATAAAGTTGCTAATGATAATTAGGAGTTGATATTACCCATTTTGTTCTTATTTATCAAGTCTAAAATGGTGTACACAAACCACAGGTATGAAAGAGAGACAAAAAGTTCAAGAATCATGAAAAGAGTTGTAGTTTCAGTTCCAGCTGATATTTATTTCCTTCCTTGAAAAAGTTCTGTACACAAGTTTATATCAACAATCTGACAGGCAGTGAATGGACACAATTTAGCTGGCATGAGTTTCACCCCCCTTTCTCTGAGTCCCAAAAAAAGGGTGGTTCCTTTGTTTATGGCATGATTAGAGACAATAAATGATAATTCTACACAGCATATTGCACAGGATGGATGAAAAATAAAGTCAATATATTTAAAAATGCTTTCATATATATATAAAAAAAGAGTCCTGAACTGACCACCTTAAATGTAAGTAAGGATGTGTAAAAGATAGCAGTTCTAGACAGTGCCTGTCCTCGATAGCAACAACGTACATAAACACACAATCTTTTTGCTTTATGATACAGTCAAATATACAAAGATCGAGTTCACGTTTCATCGTTTTTCCTCATTTTTTCATTTTTTCTGAAAAACACAACAGCTAATAACCTGAATCTGAAATACAAATGCTATTCACCATGCCATAAAGATACTAAAACAATTATTAGCTAATAGTTAGCCGACAAGTAGAAAAGATTATATATTCAAATACAATGAGAAACGCAGTACAAGTAGGTGTTGCGGAACTCAAGTCGGAAATTTGAATATGCTTGATGTTATCATCCTGTTTGTTTGCTTGTTGTATTGATAGCCTGTTCAATCCAGTGGTTGATTGGCAAATTTGACATCAATTAATGAAAACATCAAGAAATAAGTCAAATTTAAAGCTACAATCTCCTCATGTGTTGTCATAGGCAAGATGTCTGACTGACGGGAAATGCAAAAAGCAAGTGGCTGCTGAAGATAGTGAAGCTGTTAAACCCACATGGTCCACAGGAGTAGCCTCCAGAAATAATGCATTCCTGTGTCTTTAAGGAGCCTGCAGACTGGCACTGTAAACGTAGAAGGTAGGCTGATACAAAGGCTGGTGCTGCTTTCAAGTGCTGTCGGAAAAATCGTAATTGCATCCTTTTAACTGCAAGTTAGGTATCTCATGCCTGTACTGACAATATGAGACGTTCAGGGATTGGACATCAAAGAAGTCTTGTCAGTATTTGCTGGTAAAAGGCAAAGAAAGTTTGCCAGATTAGTGAGTTAAAACATCAATTACACACCTGATTCACATTATCTCCTCTGCTCCGTCACTTACGTAAAAAGTAGCTTGGTGCCTTTAATGTCTGACATTAAACAAGAGGCACCACAGTGATAGAAGGTCTGTTTTGCTGGCTGTCCTTACAAAAGCTTTTGAACAGGCAATAAAAAAACATTGTACGAGCTTACCATTAGCACTTGAAGGCAGCATAAAAACCAGCCTGCCGGGGTACTAAAAATTAGGAAATCCAATACAGCTGTATTAGTAGGCTACACACACCGATTGTTGACTCCCCCATTTTCTATATAGATTTGTACAAAAATACACTGAGAAAATAATCAAACTGTTTCCTCTCTTTTAAGTGTCCAAAAAGTGTGTACATTTAAATATAAAATGAAATCAAAAGTTGTGTGTTTTTAAAACTCTAGCCCTTCGCCTGAGAAGGAAATGTGACAGACACAGACATACTGACAAACAACCGTGTAAGAAAAAAACAAAAACAGGACTAGATCATGTGTACAAGAAATAAAAAATGATCAAGTCAAAAATGCTTGGCCCAGTATATAAATACAACATCCCATATAAAATGGCATCTGAATAAATGTACAAAACAAAGCTCAGAGGATGAAAAAAAAATCGGTGAGGATTTCTCTATAGCTATCATCTGAAATTAAAGAATTTTGGTCCTGAATAGAAGAAGAACACGTGTATAAAGTTCAGCACAGATTTGAAGTTGCGTTTGAATCCTGAAGTTTGAAAAATTACAACAGCTGGTGATTATTTCAAAATGTCCTTTTTTTCCTTAAAGAGAAGAACCGAAAGCGAGCGCCACCTATCCATTTAAATAACCCTAATACTAGTTTTTTAAAACTGCTCGACAGTCTCACAGAAAAATCTCAGCACAAGATAGGAACAAAGTAGGCTATCATGCTTAACATGTTTTTTGCTTTTGTGAAAAATATTCGACTTTTAAAAAACATCAACCCACCTCGGTTTCATTTAAAAATCCCTCTCGGTGACACACCACAATAAAAATGTCGCACGACAGTCCTATTTCTGTACCTTTTTAGTGGTGAAGTTCACTTGGCGGTTGGTAAAAAGTTGTGAAATGTCCCTTTTTTAAAATCAGCGACAACATTGATTAAGTGAACGGCGGACCGCGTAACGTGCAAATCAATCACAGTTAAGTTGTTCAGTTCAAAAACAGTTCAGGACTGAGGGAACTCAGTCAGTCTCTCCTTCTTCTCTGGTTTGCACTCCCTCCACCACTCCTGTGGGTGAACCAGTCCCCAGTCCAAGCATCCGAAGAAAAGTACAAAAAGCAAAGTTATTCGCTTTAAAGTTTAGCTTTCCAAGGATTTGCTCTTGCCTATATGGACGAGAAGGGACTGGGACTACTTTCAGTGGGGTTTTAGCCTACTAGTCTCAAACTATTACGCCCACTGCCTGCACCAGGAACTCCTGATTCTGTTTGTGGTCATATTTTTGCTCGCAGGACAATACCTGTCGTGTTTATGTTGCTGCATTTGTCTTTTCCCTCTTGTTCACTCAATACGTGAACACCAGGTTGGAGATGGTGGACTCCAGCCAGTCCCCGGAGATCATTTCACTGACTTCGGGCGTGCAGTAGTCAGGGAACTCGAAGTGGGAGCCCCCGGAGCCGGACTCAAAGTTCAAATCTAAGTCCCTGTCCAGCACCGAGGAGCCGAAGCTGCCCAGCGACATGCTATCAAAGCTGGGGCTCGGGTTAATGTCGAGCAAGTCGTCTTCGAACTCTTCATCCTCCGAGGAGGAAGAAGAGGAGGACGAGTGAGATGAAGCGGAGGAGTGCGAGCCGGAGGGGGTCGGCGAGGAAGCCCGCCGACTGCTGTATGTGTGGCCGCCGTGGCGCTCCGAGGAGCCGCCCAGGCTGCCGCTGCTGCCCGGGGAGTCCGCTCCCTCCTCCCTGCCGCTAGCCGCGTCCTCGTACAGGCTGAGCGGGTCGCTGGAGTCCGCCGAGCTGCTCAGCGTCGGGCTGGCCGGGACTACCACGGAGGACGCCGGACTGACGCTCAAACTGGCCCCGAAGACGTACACCCGCTTGGGCTTCTTGCCATCCGGTATGTGCTTGGCTGCTGAGGAGACGGATTTGGACTTGTAGAGGGAGTTGTGGTGGTGCTCTGATGGGTGCTCAGAGGCAAACGGTGATGCTTTGGTGCTACTGCTGCTGCTCCCGAAAAGTGATTTGTGGGGTTTGCTGCTGCTGCTGCTGGGTGATTTGGATCCATTCTTCCTCGAAGATGAGGATGTCTTAGTGCTGGTGTTGTTCGAGCTACTGTTGAGTTTTTCTGCCTTTTCTCCGCTGCCCGGCTTGGAGGCGCTTGATTTTACCTTCTTCCTCGGCCGGTACTTGTAGTCGGGATAGTCCGCCATGTGCTTGAGCCTGAGCCGCTCCGCCTCTCTGATGAACGGGATCTTGTCGCTGTCTCTGAGCAGCTTCCATCGCTTGCCCAGCCGCTTGGAGATCTCCGCGTTGTGCATGTCGGGAGACTGCTCCATGATCTTCCTCCTCTCGATCTGCGACCACACCATGAACGCGTTCATGGGTCTCTTGATGTGGCCGCTGGGAGTTTTACACCACGCCGGGTTGTCTCCCAGCTTGTCCCCGGCGGTGGAGGAAGCCGTGGAGCCCGGGGAGAGTGGTGAGGCGGCCGGGTCCAGGTCCATGCACGCCCCGGAGTCGGAGCTCGAATCCCCGGCGAAGAAGGACAGCGCCTCGGCGGTGCTCTCTGTGTGGCTCATTTTCTGCACCATGCTGCCCGCTTGTACACACAGAGGGAGAGCTGGTGTGCTGGCTCTGTCTCTCTCCCTCTCTGCTGGGTCCTCCGGTTCACTTTGAAGCAAACTCAGCTCTTTTCTCCACCTCTTCGCAGTTGAAGCAGAGTAAAAAAAAGCGCAAGAAATATTTCACTCCTGAGATGTGCAGTAACAGTTCAGTCCAGTGTAGCCTTTAAAAGGCTGGATGTGTAGAAAAAAAGTTTAATTTCCAGTTTCTGTGTGTGTTGAAACAGCACAGACAGTACAACCCACTCTCCACTCTGTTATCTGTCTCTCTCAGTCTCTTCCTTCTGTGTTTTAAAATCAATTCAGCCGTGTGCTGCTGACTGAACATGCAGCTGCAGAGCGCAGACTGAGTGCCACACTGTGCACCCGGGCTCTTACAAAGGGCTCCCAAGTACAGTGTGTAAGGTAAGTGCTTTTCTCTGTATCAGCTCTGTCCCCTCTCGTAGAAACAAAAGCCATGCATGCAGGCAAGCAGGGGAAGAAGGAAAAAAAGCAATACTAGTAAAGCGAGTTACACTGTCCGCCTTCCATCTGCAGACCTGCAGTCGAGTTTCAAGCAGCCCTCCAGTCCCGGCCCCCCTTGCTCGCATTTATCCCTTCTCGCAGATACAACGGCGATAAAAATCCACCAATCACACGCTGTCGCTACCCTGCCTCTGCGCCAAACTCACGCCCCCCTCTGCGCTGATTGGCCGAAAATGGAATCTAATAATAATCAGCGCGTGCAATGAGGAGCCTCGTGTCTGACCTCATTCCAGAATACAACAAGAAAGTTGAATTTTTTTTAAAGAGACACTGGCTTATGTTATGGGACCCTTTTTCTCCTCTCTCACCACCAGCCCATGTGTGTACCATTAACATATAGCTATTTAGACTTTACCATATGGAAACTTTAACCCTGAGTACAGTTTGTACTGCGCAGTTGCCTGGGTAATAGTGAATAAAAGAAACGCTCTGTAATATTAACCCCATTCTCAGCCTCCCGTACGATCTGAGCTGGTGTTATGAATGGTGTGCACCTATGAAACTGAACAGGGAGAATCTGAAGCCAGAACGCAATGCAGCCGATTACCTAATGTTTACAATGTACAGAAGATGTTGTGCAGAGCAAATCCAGGCTGACGCAAAATGATGTGTCTGCTGTTTATGTTAAAAAGTAATCACTAACAGAAAAGATGAGAATTTGTATTGATTTATACAATTGATAACTGTGTTTAATTGGTTGTTGTTTGCCTACAGGTGGTGGCTGACCGATGTCTTCCTTGTTAAACAAGACCATGTTCAACAGTTGAACCTCTCTTCCTGAGCGCTTCACAAACAGGGAAATGTCTCTTGGACACATCATGATCGTTAAGCTGGTGTGAGAAAAAACTCCAAGCCAACCAAGCTGTACATGCTCCACGCTTTCACCTCTCTCTCTCTCCCTCTCTCTCTCTCTCTCTCTCTCTCTCTCGCTCTCGCTCTCGCTCTCTCGCTCTCTCTCTGAGGCGGGGTTGGGCGGTCTTTTGTCACATAACGCTCACACACACACATCTCCACCAGACAGAGAAAAGCGAGGGAGGCAAAGAAGCAGGCGGAGGTGTGTGCAAACTGCCAGTGCGAGCACACATCACATATCCGCACACCTCTAAAGCTCTACACTGACATGGAGTGCAGTTTTCAATGGAGTGACATAAACAAGACCGGGTGACAGAAAAATGCACGGCACTGTGCTTTTACGCACACGCCGGTATCCCTTTTACGCATGGAAGAAAATATACAAGTTTACCACAATACAAGATAAAAGTTGTGTTAAACAGGTCGGGTGGCCAAAATTAACAATACAATCATATGTATGAAGCATTGTTTCCTTTTTAGGCAGATGATATAAGAAACAAAACAGCAAAAAGTTTAAATTTAAAGGTCGACTTCAAAATATCAGACTTATCATAATCATTGTCAATACAAATCTTGCGCTATTTTCTACTTTTTGCTTTTGGTAATAGTGAGGCGCATATAAATGACAGATGCCGGTCGTTACCATGTTTCTTTTCTTCGAAAACAAAATGAGTGGTTTATTTCACTTTCAAATCAGTAACGAGTCAGGAATATGAAAGGTGGACTGAGGATGGATTCAAGCCGACACACACACACACTAGGTACAGTCTGCAGGCCAGTGTTGGATGGTCGCTAGATGGCGTCGCAGAGCCGAAAAGGGGACTCTGCTCGGCTCTCAGTTGTTGAGAATTTAGGGAGGGTAACAGAGATCAGACCGAGCATTCAGAACAGTTACCAGGGGTGAATTACATAATGTCTCTGTGCGATAGGGAGGCATCCAAGCGATGCTGCTGTGTAGTGTGTGTCAGTGTGTGTGTGTGTGTGCGTGTTAGAGTGGAGTATGAATGCCATTGCTGTGTAGCAGTCAGTGAAATAAAGGAAAATTTGAGCACATTGGAGTTGGTAAAATCAGCTCAGTTTGAGATCAGTCACCACTGTAATGATTTCAGCTTCCAACAGAGCACGTTTGCGCACGAGAAAATGCCATCAAAATATTAAATGATTCGGAAATTAAAATTAAAGTAGCTCTCTGTGTACTGTATGTGTAATAGAGAGAGAGACAGACAGCGAGAGATGGTCAGATGTTCTGTATTTAAATGAAAGGAGAGTCAGAGGTGACTTGGATCACCACAGGGAAATTAGTATGAAAGTATCGTCACCAGCGTTACTGGATGCATTTCACTGGGTACAATTATATTCAATATGGCCTCATATCTGCCGTGCATCCAAGTAAAGCAATGGGTAATTGGGCTCCAATTTGTGTGTTCATTGAGCAGAACTGCAATGGAAATAAGAATGTTAACTCATAAACTCACACCACTCCTCAATGCCATTTTAATAAGGAAGTGCAGGAAAACGTTATAGCATATAAGTAGATGCTATAGAAGTGGCTATGCCTCGATGGAACAGGACTTAACCTCCAGGCAAGAGTGCTTAAAATCGCAGTTTCAAAAGCTTGGGGAGACAGGGGACATTGCAACACTTTTTGTATTTTTCTCAGTAAGACAGAGGCTATTTGAACTAGACCAACCAAATATTTATATGTTCTAAATATGACATATTGTTCACAATATCTGTTTGAAAAGAAGTCAGATGTCGCAACTGACCCCAATCCTGGGGACAACTGCTACACAATCAGGGGACAGTTGCAACATATTAAAAATACATTTAATTTGACTCAGTGTGTTGACAGATGTTACAGTTGCTATTCATTATCTCTATTTTTAAGTGTGAGACAAAATACCGTTTTGTGTGTTCTGTTTTGATATAGCTACTTTGCTTGGGTTTGGTGGCAACTGCTATGACAGTACGTCATGTGCTAGCTAGACACATTGACACATGCTAAACATGTCACTTGGAAGTCAACAAAACTATGATTCAAACTAAATAAGTTTTTCAGGCGATGTGACAAAAATACAACTCATGGGGGGAAAAAAACTTTAGAATTTAAAAAAAAATCAGCCAGCAAAGATCAATTTGTTCATTATGTATAAATCTGCAAATTCATATGAATACTAGTATTCTGCAATACCCAATACTGGTATCAGAGCATACTTGTATTGGGTATTGGTCTAATACTGTGCTGTCATTGTACAATAATTCATACTTTTTTTTTTTTTTCGATAATAGCAGTAGCAGATGCTGTAGCATGAGGATCATCACTCTAGCAAGTTTCTGAGCGGAGGAGTAAAACCTGTTGCAACCATCAACTGTTGCAACCGTCCCCAGTCTACCCTACTGTTCAAATTTACTGCAAAAACATCCAAAAAGTGTTCAGGCCACTATGACCAGACACACACACACACACACACACACACACTGTCAATCCGTGTTAATTTAAATCACTCTAAATGTTCAAATATAGTACATCTTCTTCTTGTATCCCCCTCTAACAAACTTTTGGGAACTCAGTGCACCTGGAGTGACAGCTGGCGGCCCTTTTAAGCTAACACCTTATTCAATACCTTGAGCAGGTGTCCTCTATTCTGTTCTGTTCCATTCTACCAATTCTAGTCTATTCTTTTCTTCAACCCAAAGATAAATAAGACCTTTCCCCTAGTTTTGGCGTCATAGTTAACTTGAATACACACGTCTTTTTCTTGGCTGCCCACACTTCTCTGTCTTTTTCTCTCTCTCTCTTTCTCTCTCCCTCTCTCTCAGTGTGTACACATTAGTATGCCACACACACACACACAGGCGCACACACACATGACCTGAAAGGATAAGTAGTGCATTCAAACTTTCCTCTCGCTTTCTCTGTCTCTCTCTTTTACTGCCATTGTTCCAGTGAGGTGCAGCTGCCACGCGAGTTGGAGTGGGTCGCGTGCCAACCCTAATCTCAACAGGTGTTCTTTTGGGTGTCTCTTGCTCTGCTCCCCCCACTCCTCCCCTTTCCCGTGTCTTTGTCTGTCCTCACTCTCTCTTTCTCACTCTCTCTGTCTCTACTCTTTCCCCTCCCCCCTGCACTTCACTTTGCTAAGTACTTTTCTTGCACTCTCTTGCTTTAAAAGAATGACTGTCATTAAGTTCATTTCTGCCACAGCATTTTGTACAAAGTTTAAATCTATCAAAATGTAAGAAAAGTCAAAACATTTTGTTCATTAGATGACTTCAATACATACAAATAGTAGGTTCAAACAAATCATTTAAGAATATAAATGATAAGCGACATAGATGGATTATGAGACATTGGACCCATAGGCACAGATATGCAAAAGCCCCCATAATTTCTCTGAGGATGAAGACACACAGACTGTGGTTGCTTTGCTTCTTTTTGTAGTCGTTTTATATCTCTTCATAGTCCTTTCATGCTGTTTTGTGGTCATTTTGTGTTTATTTAGCTGTTATGCATCTTTCTGCAGTTTTATGTGTCTTCAGGGTCATGTTGCATCTCTGTTTCAGTTTTTGTCTCTGTAGTTGTTCTATGTCTCTTTGTGGTCATTTTTCATTAATTTTCTTTGTGGCTGTTTTTTTTTCTTTGTTTTTTTGGTCCCTTATGGCTATATTCTGTCTTTTTGTAGTCATTTTGCATCTCTATGTGGTTGTTTTGTGGTTCTTTGCAGTCATTGTGTATCTCTTTGTAGGTATATTGTGTCTCTATGATCATTTCTGTCTTTTATGGGCATTCTGCATCTCAATGTGGTCACTTTGTATCTCTCTGAAGTTATTTTGTCTCTTTGAGGTCATTTTGTGTCTCTCTGTAGTTAATTGGTCTATCTGTAGTTACCTTGTGTCTCTCCTTAGTTATTTTGTGAATCTCTGTAGTTATTTTGTGTCTGTTAGTATCTTCTGTCTATTTGTAATCATTTTGTGTCTCTCTGCAGTTATCTTGTGTCTCTTTGTAGTCATTTTGTGTGTCACTGTAGTAATTTTGTCTCTCTATGTAGTTGTTTTGTGTCTCTCTGTAGTCATTTTGTGTCTTTTTTTGCTTTTGTGGACATTCTGTGTCTACTCATGGTCGTTTTGTGTCTCTGTAGCTGTTCCACATTTTACAGGTTAAGGCTCGAAGCTCCTGACCCTTTGGGCCCCTGGGCCTGTGCACAGCAGGCCTGTTCAGTAATCCATCTATGGCAACATAGACAAATAAATGAATGTAACAATAACAGTGAAGGCTAACAGAAAAAGGACAGGCAAATTTTGACGGAGCTCAGTACAGTTTCATGTCTTGTTTCACTGGTTTTCCCTCAGGCTGTGTCATGCTCTGACATCCTTTGCTGCTTCCATGGCAAAGTCAGTTTTCCTTCAAGTAAATATTGAATTTTGTTTTGGTCTGAGACTTAGTCAAACTCTGAGTATGTGAGTTGTATTTTGGTAAAGAACTTGGTCTCTCTGTCTTTGTACAGGCTGCACAGTAGCAAGATATCTCGATCCCTCTCACTATCTTCCCTACTCTCTCTGTCTGTACTTTTCTTCTCTCTTCTGCCTCTGCGCCCTGCCTGTTCTTTCCATCTCTCAGCACTCTCTCCCTCTCTCTTCAGTTTAGCTCAGTTTGTTTTATTGGCATGAATGTTAGATGAAGAGTGTTGCCAAAGCACCCCCATCTCTCTTTCTTTTCTCTACCCATCTCCCTCTCAAGATAAATCCAATCTGAGGTCATCTGTTATTCAGAACACTGACACCATATGGTCAGCCACCCACTCAGAGTACATCCAGTCAGTTTCATGAAAACTTAAAATCTTCCCATATTATATATTGATGGAGCTGTATATTCACCGGCTGTCACAAACCATGCTTAGAGTTTAGCCTGCTAGAACTTTGAATCATAACTTGCTCATCCATTACAAAAGATGTTTTGAAAAAAGTCAACATCTTAAAACACATCGCTAAAAGCAAAGGGCTATATTCAGATATTTGTAAAATGAAAATAAAGAAATAAAGATTTTTTAAAAAGTGCAACATTTAAGAAGTTAATTGAACAAAAATGCTTATAAAATATAATGATATATTAAATAGGAGATTTTTGGCAATTTTAACAATTACAATTCTGCTCTACCACCTCATGCTGTTCATCAAAGCCACAGGTTGCAATTAAAATGTGATGCTTCAGGCCCTACCTTGGTCAGCCCTATTAGAAAGAAATAGACACATGCAGCAGTTGCCCCTGCTGTGGTGCTGAGAATACAGAGAGAGCACTGAGAGACTGTCCTAACAGGTGTCAGTGATGTAAGGGAGTGAGAAAAGTTTCACTTGTTTCAGAATTTTTCATTGAATTGAATGAACTCTGCATTCCACAGATGTCACCGTCTCCTGATTGTTTTCACTGCATGAACGGCAGCCAGTTTAGAAAAGCAAGACATACAGTAACTGATGTGCATGCACAGCACCACTGTTATTTTGCAGCAGCTTGATGAAGGTTGCTGGAGAGTTAATCAAGATAACCAGTAGATCTGGTGTGTATAATCACACTTTGACAATGCATGCCACTCAAATTATAGACTGCAGATGGGCCACATACCTGCCTCCTTCAGTGACTGTAAAGGGATTTAATCGGCAGAAAGAGAGAGCTTTCATATATGAAGGCTGTGGTGGATTAGAGATGCTGGTGAGAATCTAAAGTCTTTACCCTGACTGACTGCCATAATTGGAATTTTACATGAATAAAAGGGGCTCATGTGCAGTGGTGGGCATATGACTATAGTCAAGTAAAAGTACAATTAAACTAATAAAAAAAAGTAAAAAAAAAAAAAAAAAAAAAAAAAAAAAAAAAAAAAAAAAAAAAAAAAAAAAAAAAAAAAAAAAAAAGAAGAAGAAGAAGAAGGTGTAAGTAACTGGTTAATAAATTACATAAAAACTTTGTACTTTCCATTTTAGTTGAAGTTGGTATTACGTTACATTAACTGGTTTCCAAAGCACACCAATTTGTGCACTCCATGGTCTATAGTCCATAGACCACTAGCAACAAGAAAAGTTAATGTCAATAAAATTATCATGACTTCATACTGTAACTATTGACTTTTTATATTTTGGTATAAAAACCATGGCCAGATGTGTCGCCGTAAGCTGCCTCATCTTCTGGGTTTTTCTCCGTCATCATCTCATCGTGGTCAAAAGACAAGTGGTGCTTATTTTTCTTCCAGGCAGCCAGAGGAGTTTCTTGTGCATCCTGTCTTCTACACTCAGTCCCAACATTAAAGCTGACTACTTGTAACAAGGTAAAGGTAAACAAAAAAAGGAACTCATTCCTTTAAAAAAAAAAGACTTTTTTACTCATGTGTATTACTTGTAACTCATTAGCACCCACCCCTGCTTGTGTGATTTTGGAGAGGTGTGTGTGAATGCATCTCCACCAATGAAAAAAAAAAGCCATGAGTATAATGTGCAAAGTACAGTATTTACCAAGTGGAAGTAAAATACTGACACCAAAATAGCATAACCCCATACTGCGCCTCTTCCTCCACTGTGGTGAACAGCGAATCACCAAAACACTCTAATTCATAAAAACATTGTGCCCCCTCGTGACAATAGAGCCAGCAGCATGTATCAGTAAACTATTGTACTAACAATGAAGTTCTTTGATTTATTATATTTTATTGTCATCAAAGTCAATGTTCACAACACAGTCTTTTACAACCCTATAACAGACAGATGGCTGGTTACTGTATATATGAAATGTATTTATTCAGTCGTATTTCTAAAGCTTTGTTTGAACAGGTGTTTTCAAGCACAGATACAGACAAAGATGCAGACATAAATACACACACAAGAACACACACACACACACACACTCTCTCAGTAGTCAAAGTCTTATCTTATCCAGAAAGAGCAGCTGCAAAGTATGACCCTAGCTTAGCTGTTAATGATTGGTGGTGTGTGTGTGTGTGTGTGTGTGTGTGTGTGTGTGTGTGTGTGTGTGTGTGTGTGTTTGTGTGTGTGTGTACTTATTTTACCCCTGCAATCTCTCCTCTTTCTCAACTGACAAGAGCTCATTATTAGTGGTCTAGCTTTGATTTGTGAAGTTCAGCAAGGTGAATTTGAACATCTGTCGCATTTCAAGGTTGCTTCTGTAGGGGAGAACAAATACAGGCAGGGCCAAACTACCAAGTTAGTGATTAAGTGTAATATACATACACAAATGTGTGAAAAACCAACATGTAAGACCGCTGCATCTAAAATATATTTCTTATGAGGTCATATGTTATCAGTTGAATTTTTAAGAGAATATGTGCAAAGGCACTGCAGAATATTTAATGATTATATTCTTCTCATAGCTTGTAAAAAGTTTTAGCATCAGTGTGCCTGTACATTATTAAACTGTTAATTAGTTTTTATTTCTTAAAGCATCATTTTATTGCCAAAAAATGTACTTGTTGCATAGCAACAGTGTCAGCTTCAGAGCCACACAAACTTTGTAAATATAATCTATATTTCTGTTTCTATATAAAGAAATGGAATCTCTGTGGCATAGGTGTATATTCAATACAGCTATGTACAGCAAATATTTACTAATATTTGAGATACTGATATAGTCTACTCCAAATGAAGTCGTGCATGACATTATCCTTATACTCATCTTAATTTTCCCTTGTAATAAATCTTACAGGAATTTAGTGGACTCAACTAATCTTTTCTCATGAACTTCCTGTAAATATACAAGTTTCATTTAGTCAAGTTAATTAAATTTAAAGGTTTCTAGTATTTATTTTCAGAACACTGCAGAACCCATAAACCCGAGTACTCCTAACTTGAAGTCTTTTGATTTGAAATTATTTTCTTTTTCATTTTTATCTGATGAATGCTAGTATTTAATTAGTAGATTAAAATGGATAAAAATGTGATAAATGTTAAATGTTATAAATGTTTCTCAGTGTGAACAAAGAGTTGTTGGTTCAACTTAATATCTTAAACTTACTGGACATGTTTTCTCATCTACAGCTGAATTAATATCAAGTATCAACATTACCTCAACTTCTACCTCAAATTCAGTCAATTTTAAAGTTTAAGGTATCCTGGACACTAACTTTTTATAGTAAAGCAAATTTTATTTTTACAGTGTAGTTTCATTAAAAATGATGAACATTATCAGCTTTCTTATAATGTATTGGTCATTTATTACAGCTTTGTCATATAACACAGCAAAATCCTTTATATGTGAAAACCTATTTAGCAATAAACCCTGATTCTGATTCCAATTCTGATTCTCATTCTGATTCTGATTCTAAATCCAGTTCTTCCAGTATCATATTGGATGGAAAAGTTTTCAGCACAATTACCTCTAATTATTCTAGGTTTTTTCAATTACAGTGTCATGTAATTTAATGTATGAACAACTAAGACTTCTGTTATTAAAGGTCTGATCCTGTGACACAGGACATAATGAGCAGATCGTAGCAGTGTGTAAAAGGCTCAAGCTGCTGACACAGGTATAATACTCTGGCTGTCATTCTGAGAGTTAACAGCACTACTCACTTCATGTGGCACATGCATATTAAAGTACTCATGACATTTGGCATCTGCCCTTCATGTGGAAAGTGACACAGTATGAGACACCATGTTCTCTGTCATTGCAGGAGGTGACTGGTCACCGCAGAGACTACTTCAATCTGCCATGCAAGTTGGGAGAGTGGCTTCAGTCAGAGATGAATGTGTGAGCAGTGGGGTTTGCCTGTGTGCCTCGGTGTGTATGTGTTTGCGCATACTGCTGCATTTATGTATTTGCATTAATAAACCTGAGTTCATCTGCACATTTTTGTGTTTGTATGCGTGTGCGCGGGCAGATGTGTCAAGTCTGCATGTTTGTGCATGCTCATCTGCGTATTTACATATATATGTGTGTGAGTGTAGGTGTGTGGGGTGTGTGTGTATGTGTGTGTGTCCAGTCAGAGGTGACCAGTTGTCACCAAGCACTGACAGAAACCAGGTATCAGAGAGACGTGGTGTCACCTTGTCTCCTCCAACCTTTACTCCTGGGTGCCTGTGTGTGTGTGTGTGCGTGTGTGTGTATGTGTGTGTGTGTGTCATACCTCTCTTGAGACACCTCCTAACCCACCTCAGGCATACTGCATGGATGACACACATGGAAAGTCCCAGGAGTGAACCTCGGGTGATGAGGCGGCAGCATGTGTGTGTGGTTCACATCTCTTGAGATTCACTACATACACACACACACACACACACACACAGATGGTTTTGACACAACGAAAGTTGAGCTCTGCTCTTTCAGGGGATTGATGGTGCAGTCAGTCAATATCAGGGTCAGGGTCAAAGGATGAGATGTGGGGGGAAGAAAGAAAGAACACAGAGAAGAAACTGAGGAAAGGAAGGATATAAAACCTTGTAAGTTGAAAACAACTTTTTGGATTTTTGGATGAAACCTCTGACCTCAGTTGCTGTTATGGCCACTAAGTGCAGTTTAGATTGCTCAGGTTCAGACAAGTACAGAACAACACAAACATATTTTATTTTGGTGAGACAGATAAGCACTCAATACTCCATGAACACAGTTTGTCCAGCTAGCACCATCCGACAAACTGAATAACACTGTTGTAAATGTTTAAGTGTTAGTGTTGCAAAGCTCTACCATCATGCAATCTGCAAACTTATTGCTGGATGCCAATAATCCTATGCAATGGTCCTTTAATTTCATTTTTTATTTAAGTTAATTTAATTAATAATTGATGTAATTCTTAAAGGACCAGTGTGTAGGCTTTAGAACAAATATCTAGTCTCAGTCTCCCCTTATGAACCTGTGATGGCAGCAAAACTCAAAACACAAAAGGATATATCTTGATCCAGAGGGCCTCATGCATGAATATTTTCTTATTTTTCTCTTATACTTGTTCTTACACAAAGCATTACGAGGAAAATAAGAAAATTCCATGTGAGATTAATGAAACATGCTGACAACCAAGTCTGTTCTTACCCATCCCAGTGCACTGTTGAATCGCAATCTTTGCCACTTGCAAACCGCAAACCAACAAGCCTCTGACATTAAACAGGTAATGTTAAACTCAGAATAAAAAGAAGCAAAGAAAGGAAAAGGATAGGAAATGCCTACTAGTGGCAGCAAAAAGTAAAAGAAACTTTCCTACAGACAACTGAGCATGGTATGTCTCTTTAATGTCATTTGATTTAAAAATGTATTCTTCCTTTTATTTAATTTTAAAATTAATAATCTAAACGAATCAAATTTAGCTCCTTTTGTTGAATGTTGCTTTTCATATTCACTGACACAGACTGGTCACCTGTTAACCAATATCTGTAAACACAGTGAGTAAATTAATTAAAAAACATGATGTCATTCATAGCAACAGGGGCTAACCCCGACCCTTCTCTTAGCTTTGGAGTTATTGCTCAGTTATCACTCATTGAAAGTCACTGTCAGCAGCATTGCTTTGAAATTTTAGGACCATTTAGGGGGATGGTAAGAAAAGATACTTTGTGAGCACAACCCCTTGGCTGAATGTATGTACAAGATGAGAAAGTGTTTCCTGTTGTTGTGATTTAATAAGTAGAACTACATCTAAACCTATGCATCTCTTGTATATATTGTGCAATAAGTCTGAAAGGAAATGTCTGTAGAAGATTTCAGATGATTTGAATAGAATATAAAACTTAATATTATTCATAATTTGTAGGTAGGGGTTGCAGTTTTTTTTTTTTTTTTTTTTTTTTTTTTTTGCCATGGTCTAATTGACAGTTTTGTGAAATTAGACCACATTATATTAAAAATGGCAGTCAGAGAGGCCATCGCATTTCATCTTTCACTTTTGGACTTTGCCTTTGGGTATCTGTAACAAGGATGGATATGATTTCTATTCTCTGTCTTCCAACATATTAGAAACATATTGGATGTAATCTATCCTCCATCCAGCAAAGTGACAAAGTGCTTTCTCACCAATTACTAACTGCCATCTCCCTCTTCACACCTGGCAGGCAGAGGATGTGGCTGACAATGTGTGTGTGTGTGTGTGTGTGTGTGTGTGTGTGTGTGTGTGTGTGTGTGTGTGTGTGTGTAAGTGTGTGTGCGTGTGTGTGTGTGCGTGTGTGATGGAGAGAGAGACAGAGATGAAGTCAGAGCAAGAGAGGTTTTTAAGAGGTTGTCAATGGTGTTTACGTTTCCTCAGTCTTCATCAGGTGAATGACATATCTTCGTCTCAGTGCTGTAGTTAACCCTCAATGTCCAAGTTGTTCTCTTTTTCATTCTCCAGAACCATTATGCTCTACTGTGGACATGAAATTATTTAGATTGTGGGCATTAGATACAAAGCCACAAAGCACTTCTGTATAATGTAATTTATGGTCACAACCTGAATTTTCCTTGATCATGATCATAAAAGCTCCATTCATAAAAATGAATAGGCACTGTATGTCTAAAAACCTGAAGTGCTTGAAAAGCCATGGAGAATCATATCCTCTGTGTGTTTTCACTATATTAGTCTAAAAGCTGAAGGCCATGTGTTACCAGTGGGTGGACCGAGCCTTATAGTCTGTTGGCAATACAAGCTCAATAACCACCAGCTGTTTAGACCAGTGAAGCACCATCCATCTGTCTCCTTATTTTCTGAGAAAACACTTGAACACACACAGATGTATACTCTACATGTACTTACATAGTCAGTACATTTGACACACATATTATCTCATAAATCCTTACATATGCAAACAAAATGTAAATCACTTGTAGTCAATACACAATTTGTAACACCCTTTATATGACTTTCCACATGAGAAGATCCTCTCCCATATTACCTGCATGTTTCTTTTGATGAAAACATTACTCTCAGGACAAAAGAAGACAGACTCACCTGTGTCAATGTGTTTAAGTTTTCTATGTGTAAGATAATGGGTGTTTGGACAGGGCTGTATTTTTAGTGCATGTGCACATGTGCATATTTGAGCGAGTTCAGTTGGTCGATGTTGTCCCACAAATAAACCTTAACGTCTTCGGAGCTTAAATGCCTCCCAGCTCAGCCAGGCTTCCCTTTCACGGAAGAAAACCCTGAGGCTGGTCACAGCAAACACAAGCCTTAAGGCACAGAGTGCCACCTTTAACAGATAAGATCTCAGCAAACTGGTTCATGAAAACAAGTTTACAGAGAAACAAGGAAATGAGTGGGAAAAATTTGACAGAGTGCAGAAGGAAAGTCAAAGAACTAGAGACATCTTGTGATGGGATCACACCAGCCGTGACGCCCATCAACATGATGGCATTCATGAGTACTCAGTAGTCATTCTACATTATTACATGAGTACTCAATATTAATGGGTCAGACAACACAGAGTCTCTGCCTTAATTTTGATCTAAACTACACAACTGTTAAATTTTGTGACTGCATCTTGCATGGTTGTGACCCTATCGCATTGATACAGACAGACAGACAGACAGACAGACAGCCAGTCAAAGTACTGACAATTACCTCAGTGGCCAGTCACTGAATATAATCCAGGTGTGTTCCAGGTGTGAATGTGTGTAACTGTCCTTTCATACCCCACTTGCTCAACCACACCCACCTTCAAACTCTGCCTTCATTTTGATCTCAACTACACACCTGTGAAATTTTGCAAGCCCCAAATTGTGACAGTGTCGTGGTGAAAATAAATCTGTCCACAGACAGACAGACATATAAACATCTAGCAAAGTACTCAAAATTACTTTTGCAGTAATTCCTTTAATAAGTGTCTCCAAGACCACATTTCACCATGACTCACAAGGAGAAAACAAAACTAGCCCCGCTGATAATAATTCAGAAAAAAAAAATCAGCCTAAAAGCTGCTTCAAAGGATTCTGACACATTGAAGAAGAGGACAGAAGAGGACATAAAAAGCAGACGCCTGCTTTCAGAAGAAGCTCAGTGCTGCCTGAAGGAAGGACAACAGACAGGGAGAGAGTAGCCTTTGACAAAGACCTTAAAGAGGTTAAGGTCAAGTGGGCCACCAAAGGTAAAGGAAGAGGAAGACAGGTAGCAAAAGAAGATGAGCCAGCTTGAGCAGATAGTGAAAGAAATGGAGACAGAGATCAGCAAGGTCTCACACAAAGGTGCATCTGCAGACCTTGTCCTTGCTGACAGTAAAGGAGGAAGAGCTTCATCAGAGCAAGAAGCAGTGGAAAAACAAATGTGACAGTCTGGATCAAACTCTTGACAGTGCAGAGAAAAAACTCCGGGTATGTTGCCTCACCTGGGAGTCAAGTTGAATTCTAACAGCATGGTGACTGCAAGCAATTCTGGATAAAGATAGTTGAGTCTCATTCCCAGATTTTAAAATACTGACGCTTTGCTTTGAAGATTAATTGTTAAGTCTCATTGTTCTGCTGATGAGCTTGGTCCGAGCCAACAACCTATAGTGCCTCTGTCTGACATCTGGGGAAGACACTCAAATATCAACTATCTCCAGAAACTCTTTCTTCACCTTTAAGATTGCTTTAGAACTAACATTTGGAAGTGGAATAAAAATAGATTGAGGAGCTTGCTATAAAAACAAGACAAAGAAGGACTTCTGGAGCAGTTGTAGGAACAAAAATTGTGACATTAAGATGGAGGAGGCTGCTGCCTGCCTGACTGAACACAAAGAGACAGAGAAGAAGAACCTGAGCCTCTAAAGCTTTCTCATGGAAAAGACAGACTGTGAAAGCAGCAGTAAGGTGGAGGAAGCTGCTGCTTTTATGGTTCAGGCTAGGCCACAATAAACTCTAAGTGAAAAGTTGTGCCATTTAATTGTTCTTATTTTGCACAGACGGAGCCAGACGAGTGAATCTGACCTGTTTTCCCAGTCCCAAATTATGCCTGATAAAGCTATACACTGCTATACACAAATAAATTGCACAACAAATATAACTATAATAAATAACTGTATTACTAAAAAATAGGTTATCTCAAAAAATGAAAACATTGTTCTCGAGTAAAGTGGATATTATACATTACTTTTTCTTTCTTTACTGTACACAAATATCAGTGGACATTCTGTGAGAAGAGGAATAAACTAATATTTGCCCTGCTCCTCAGTGATTGTTATAGCATTTGAGCCAAATTACTGGAGGGTGTTGGTAATAAACAAGGATCTTTGGAAAAATCATACAACTTTCATCATCAAATGAGGTTATGTTTTCAGAGCTGTTTGTTGGTCTGTTAGCAAGATTACAGAAATACTACTGGCCCAATTTTCATGACACTTGGCACGGCTTTTGCCAAGAAACAACCTATTGTATTTTGGAGTGGATCCAAATCATAGAGAACATTGTGCAATAGGGCATTTGGCCTAGATGGAGGTCTGCACTCTCTAAGTACACTTCTAGTTTAATGTTGAATTATTCGAACAGTTGCAAGTGGCTCAAACGAACTCATGCTGGTGCCAGTGAGCATCTGTCAAGTTAGCAAAACCTTTTATACTACCTTAAATCAGCCATTCTCAAACTTAGGAATACCAAGGCCCGGTTTGAAATCTGAACATTTTTTGGGCCCACCCAAACCTATAATCACACAAGACTAATTGTACCAGTGACTAGATATTAGATACATTCCGGTGTTAATGTAAGAGGTCACCAAATATGGTTCAACACCTGTTAAACTAGGTCAGATAAATGAAAAATAAGTCATAATTTAAAGTCCCATGGCTTTGTTTTCTTAGTTCTGATTACCTTTTCAAATGAATCATAACGACTTCAAAGTAATTTCAAATTAATAAAATGTAAATATTCTAGTTGCCTTAAATCAAGGTGCTCTGAGAACAGGATTTCAATTATCGGAGGACCAGTGAGCACCCCAAAAAAGTAGGTAATTGGGGCTGTAACTAAATCACATCCAAATGGGCCAGAGTCTTGCTCTGTTAAGGCTTAAACCAGTCCTACCACCTAGTGCTGTCGGAAAGGCAAATGTCAGCATTCTTTACTCAGAAAAGCTGAGGAACAGAGTGGCAGAGGAGGAAAGAGGAAGGGGATGATAACAGGCTTTTTCTCTATGGCAGGTGTGTGGCTTCATCCTCCGTGTCTTTCTTTCTGCCTGCCTTTCCATGCTGGACACTTCAGAATCCTGTCATTTCAGGCACAGACAAGCAGACATTGTTGTGTTCCTTCCATAGAGATTTTCAGAGGCACTATGTACTTTAGTACACTGAGATACAGATTATGACCATTATGTGCTTTTAAAATAAGGTTTTTGAAAAATCACATAATCACACCAATGTGATGCGGGAAAATCAAATGTTCCTCTTGGTTCTCTAATGGTTCAAATTTGTAATCTCTGATCTGTTGTCTTTTTCTATTTCACAACCACAGCCGACACAAGGAACACAGTGAGCACAACCAGGATTTCAACATTGATTTCTTGTTGAAAATTAGGTGATATTTGGGTTGAACATCTAAGAGCTTTTTCGTCCTTTAGTCAAACAGTGAACATTTGGTTACACCATCAACGTGTCACAACACACAAATTTATTTAGTCTTTCTGATAATTAAATCAGTTGCAGATTGAAAGAAATACAATACTAATTAGTATGGTGGTATTTCTCCAAAGTCACATTTCAGTTGTAGGTGAAATGTGGGCTAAAATATATTTAATTAATAATAATTAATAATAATAATAATTTCATCTCCTTTAATGTTTCATATAAAATGTCATAAAAATTATATAGGCTATGTGCTGCCAACAAGAAGTTTCCAGGAAGGGACAATGTAATGGGAGACATTCTTATTGTAAAATAAAGAAATTTCTCTTCTCTTCTTGCTGTAGTACGCAAGCATATTAGTTACAACTTTGACTATTATGGGATATATGCACCAGGGTGTAGTACAGAGAGCAACAAAGTAATTCAAGTATTCAGGAGATTAAGTGGATGAGAGGACAATTGGGGTTTGAGTCCTGTGTGTGACAATTTTTGCTTCTGGCTTTCAACTGAGAAATTTGGATGTGGTTTCTTATTGACAAGAAGGGTATTATTTGCACATTGTAGAGGATGAAAAATGTCACTGTTGCAGATCTGAGAAATATGATCTGAATGTGAACGCTCAATCAGCATCTGCAAATCTTTGGCGAAAGGCTCACAGAAAGGCTCACTGGGAAGTTGCAATGTGCTGTGCTGAGTTATACATGTAGGCCTATACGTTTGCCGTCAGTTGATCCATTTCAAACACTTCCATTACTCACACTTTATGTTTATGTGTTCACCTATAGAATAATTAGGTGGTTACGAGTGAACATCTGCTGAAATAGAGCAACATCTGTCTCTGAGATAGGCTACTGTCAAAGCAGGTAAACACGGGTCTATAGGATGAGGTGAATTATGAACATGTGGTCTTCTCTATAGGATAAACACTCCAGGTTGTCCTACAATCACTCCAGCCATAAATTTTAATTACAATTAAAACACAGCAGGTTTAAATATCACGGGACAGTGCAGACGTTTTACATTTGGAAGACACTCAAACTGGGCTACATGATTCTTGATGGCTGAGATTAGTATTTGTGTCTATATTTGTGTGTGTGTGTGTGTGTGTGTGTGTGTGTGTGTGTGTGTGTGTGTGTATGTGTGTGGTGCGTGTCTGTATGGTCTTTGAGTTGACTGTCATTCCCACACCCATTCATACACCCACTCACCATCTAGCAAACACACACGGCTATTTGTTACGACAAAAGACTGCGGGTGACAGTGAGTAATAGTTGATTGATGGCCTCAGCTGATTGTGCTGTACTACAACACTGCAGCCAGCCAGCTACACACACACACTCACACACACACACACACACACATACACACACACACTTTCTGCCAGTCTGCCACCACAGAGTTAGCAACAGTCTGCGTTTTGCCTCCCTCACTTCTCCAAGCCAGTCGCTCTGCACTGCGGCAGGCAGGGGAAGCAGACACACACTCACATACACACACTCTTCCTCTGCTCCACTCCCATATTTTTTGGAAGGGAAGAGACGAGGAGCGAGCAAAAGCAAGACAGCACAGCGTTTTTCGTATTATTCATGTTTTTGAACGGAGAGCTGCTGTAAAAATCAGCAGCAGTCGTTTCAGGGATTTCTTTCTTGCCTTGTGCTGAAAGTTGTTTCAAAGCGATCCGGACTATCGTCATCACAAAAGGAATATGCACAACTGCCAGCCAATAAAGAGACACACAAAAAGTGGCAAGAAGACGAAGGAATTTGGACCTATGTGGTGGATTTTTGGAAGCGGGCGAACATGCAATGTTCCAGGGGTCTTTTTTTGGATGGGAGTGATGCCAAAGGTTCTGCTCTTCTTTGAAAACACTCTTGCAGCAGCTGACCCTTTGAGCTCTGGCTATGCTCAGTCTCCACCTTCATGCTACTGCTGATAAAGCGATGGAAATCTCCCGCTCTCATTCCAGGATATAGATGCAGCCGGGCCTTGTGATTGTGCAGATTCTGCAACTCTCCATATGCAATATAAATCATATCCAGTCCAGCGGTATCCAACCAGGCGAGCTGTCCAGCAACCGGCACCCAGCCCGGAGAAATCGCAAGCCCCAGTGGAGGAGAAAGAGAGGAGAGGCAGAGAACGATGGAATGAATGAATGACTGGTGAGGGAGAGACAGAGAGAGGAGAGCTTCCAGACAGGGTGACCTACATTCAACACTGTCTGGAGTCAGAGACAGAGTGAGAGAAAGGGAGGGAGAGAAAGAGAGGATGCAGACAGAGCGCCAGCAGAAACAGAAAGCGAGAGGATGAGATAGCAGGAAAGAAAGAGGAAAAGGAGAGAAGGAGGCACAGAAACAAAGAGAAAGCTGATCCTCAGCAGAGATCATCTATTTCTGACTCTGTCCATCCTGCCTTTTCCCTTTTGTGCAGTCACTCATGCCCCTTTCCTCTTCCCATATCCCCTTTCTCCTTCTACCTGCTGTTCTGCTGCTTTCTCTCCATCTCTCACCATAAATCAACCATTGTCTGAGGTGTCTGGGGGAATGAAGCCGCCTGTAGTGCAACCCTAGTCTGCATGTGGCACACAAACAGGCAGACAAACAATTGTTTAGGACAGTCACTTTTCACACTTTTGTGTTTTTGCTCATGCTCTTCGTCCTCTTCTACAAGCTCCCCCTTTGTCTCGTCATCTCTCATCCTCCTCCCTTTCTGTCTCTCTGCATCCCCTCTTCTCCTCCTCTGTTAGCGTTTATCTATCTCGGGGTAGCTCTAACAGTATTTTTATGGTGGATTACTTTGTCTAGCTCCATGCTGTTATCTAGCATCACTGGAGGGGAAGAACAGCACCAAAGCAGCAGCAGAAGCAGCAGCTCTATCTGTTAATCTGACTGCTTGTGAGCCTGACTGGTGAGCTATAGGCTTCATATCTATCTGATTGCCTTTTGGATGGAGAGCTGTCTGTCTGAAAGCTGCTGGCTTACAAGCTGTTTCTCACAGCTTTTTGTAGCTAAATGTAAATTTGTCCATCTGGTTGTATTGGTTTTATGTCCTACTGCAAGGTTAAAACTGTTTTTGCAGTTGCAAACTAGCCCAAATATTGAGATTATAATTGCCCACTGTGGCCATTCTTTCTCTTCCACCTTGTTTTTTCACTCCTCTTTCTCACGATTGCCTTCTCCCTCCTTTCCACTCCACCCATTCCACTTGCATGTCAGTCCTCAGGGATCAGTGTTAAGGACATGAGAGGGGATTGCAGTTGAAGGAGAGGAAATGACATGGGTAATGGAAGAGGACACACAGGCACCTGTCAGGGAAAATCAAGGGTGAACAGGGAGAGGACATGAATTATTTATGAGGCAGAATTACACTGCTTTCACCTTCTTGATCACAATCCCATGTTTCCTTAAAATCTTAAAGAGGGACCATTTCTGTCTTCGTAGCACCCCTTATTTTTGAGTTTAAGCAGTATTCACAGTAAGAAATGTTATTTCAAAAACATCAAGATGTTACTACCAGCTAATGATTAAAATTGTGCTTCCTCAAAGAAAGATTTTTTTTCAGAGGGTGACATGGCGCTAGTAATTTGATAGATATTCTTACCACCACCTCCTGAAAACTCCTTCTGTCCCAGTGTTATACAATAAAGCAGAGGTGTGGACATGAGTCACATGACCTTTACTCGAGTCAGACTCAAGTTTACCCAGTTGACCCGACTTGACAAACTCAAACTCAAAAAATACTTAAGATTCAATTTTAACACCAATGACCTGCTGCTTCAATTGGACTTGAGCTTTTTGACTTGAAAATTCTTGATATCTTCCCCCAAGACCAAAGATTAAAAAGTTGGTCTAAGTTATTTAAAAAATGTGGGTCATGTCTAAAAGGGAACTCTAGATTTGGAAAACTCTCATGAGATTTATATGCGTTGTTTCTTCA